>JAURVB010013379.1:0-36391 GCA_033002965.1 Piper betle | reverse complement strand
TCCTTTTCCTTTCTTTTTCTTTTGTTGCATGCATACACATGTTGCATAAATCATAAACATGTTAAACATAAGAATCAAATGAGAAATCAACAAGGGAAGAAGAAAACCAGGAGGACGTCCTGCTGTTTTAGCAGCAGCAACAACACCATCCTCCATCCTTGTGAGTAGGGTTGACGTGCTGGAAGTAGGAGTGTTCCCAGCGGTGCTGCTGGCCGGACGGAGTCGCCTTGGGTGGCCGAGTCAGACCGGTGGGGAGAGATGTAAATCAGGAAGTGTAGGGAGACCAGGTTGGTGTTGATTGGGTGGTGTCGCTGGCCAGACGTGGATCCGCCATGGAAAGGGCAGACTGGTCGTCACTTAGGGTGGTGCTGGTCGTCACCTTGATGGGGCAGGACATGGTCGCCATGGCTGCTGGTCGGCCACCATGAATGGTGAAATTAAGGTCCCCATGTAGGGTGTAGTCCGAGTTCCATGAGACAGCAGCGGATAAAGGTTGGATCTTTGGTGTTTTTCCAATCAGATTAGTGGGGTAGATAGAAGATGGGGTCTGAGATTGGGTGGAAGGAAAAAAGACGGGCTGGTCGGGTGCTGTTTATGTGGCTGACTAGAATAGTCGCCATGGGTCTGGTCGGGGTTGCTGTTTGGGTGGCCAGGATGGGGTCACCAAGGACTGGTTGAGGGTTGCCATGTGGTGGCCAATTTGGTGACTCCATAGCAGCAAATGGAGGCCGCCACATTACTGGTTGGTCACCATGAATGGTGACAATACCGGCTTTTGCTGGTTGATCACAATAAAGCTGGGAGCTTTGGGGTCGCTAAATGAATTGTTAAAGTGGGATGGCAACCAGGTCAATATAGGAGAACTCGATGCGGTTGAGTTAGATTATAAGGTAAATACAAAAGACTAAAGTATGGGATATGTTAATAATTGAATTATCAATTAGATAATGGGGTTTTGGATGGGGATAATAAATAATTAATTATCATTAGAATTGCTGGAAATTTAATAAGAAATAAAGACTAACATGAACTAATTACATCATTTAAAATTGATAGTATATTAGTCATGTAGTTGCATGTAGGTTCATGCAAAATAAAATTATACTAATGTATAATTTTATACCCTTCTTCAGATTAGGGTTAACCGTTCATAGTCAGACGAAATCACAAGTTAGGTACGTATAATAGATAGAACATCATACTTTCCTTGTTGGTAGCCTAGGTCGGCTCGAGCCCAGATTCGACTCACCATGCACCGAGTGCAACCGGGGTCAAAGAATTGACTCAGTCCGACACTGGGTCATATTATGAGGCAAATTGTGATTTTATTACTAAACTCCCAAGGACTTTGAAGAAACATGACTCTATATGGGTAGTTGTGGACCGTTTGACTAAAGCAGCTCATTTTATCCCCACAAAATCAACATGGACTGCGGAATACTTAGCAGAACTGTACATAAATAACATTGTCAGGCTGCATGGAATTCCAAAGGAGATAGTCTCTGACAGAGATCCCCTATTCACGTCACATTTTTGGGAAGTTTTCCAAAAAGCTATAGGGACCCAAATCAAGTTAAGTACAGCATATCACCCCCAAACTGATGGTCAGAGTGAGAGGACCAATCAAACCTTGGAGGATTTGTTGAGAGCTTGCATCCTCGACTGGGGAGGAGATTGGGAGAAACACTTAGCCTTGGCTGAATTCACCTATAATAACTCTTACCAAGCCAGTATAGGAATGGCACCATTTGAAGCTTTATACGGTAGGCCTTGTCGATCTCCATCATGCTGGTTGGAGTCTACAGAGATGGTTATAGTCGGGCCAGAGATGGTGAGAGAAGCAGCTGAAAAGGTGCAACTCATCCAGCAAAGGCTTAAGGCAGCTCAGGATCGGCAGAAAAGTTATGCTGACACTCGAAGGAAGGACTTAGAATTCCAAGTTGGGGAGTTCGTCTACCTTAAGACCTCACCTAAGAAGGGAGTGATCAGATTTAGAACATCAGGGAAGTTGAAGCCAAGATTCATAGGACCATTTCCAATTCTGGATCGAATCGGAAGTTGTGCATATAGATTAGCATTACCACCAAGCCTTGATGGTGTACACAATGTGTTTCATGTGTCAATGCTAAAGAAATATGTACGAGATGAGAATCACATTATCACAAATTTTGCAGATTTAGAGCTGCAATCGGATTTAACCTACGAGGAAAAACCGATTCGCATCTTGGCAAGGGAAACAAAGACACTCCGTAACAAGGAGATCCCTTTGGTAAAGGTATTATGGAGAAATCAGGGATCAGAAGAAGCTACATGGGAGACTGAACAGGAAATGGCCAGAAAATATCCTAGCCTGTTTGTAGCATAAGTCCGTGTAATTGTTGTAACATGAACTTATACCGGAGATGTACTTAGTCATGAACATCCTATTTATGCTATGATATTTCGGGGACGAAATAATTCTAAGTTGGGGAGATTGTGAAGACCCGGAAAAATAATAATAATAATAATAATATATATATATATATATATAATAATAATAATAATAATAATAACGTTCGACGCGGGGGAATCGAACGTGGGGAAAAAATTTCGTTAGCTGGTTAGGTATGAATTACCCGGTTAATTGAGAAGTAATTTCTAACCGGACGATTCTACTTGAATCGGTCAAGTCGACCACATTATTTATCCATTTAACCATTTAAGTGAATCATACCATGTACCCGTTTAAGAGGTTAAGTGAAATGGTTAAGTGAACCGTATTGATTACCCAATTACCCGATTAAAGGAATTTCAGTGAAAGGGTGTTTCCACAAACCCTAGTCATTCATTCTGTAAAGGAGAAGGGAGGGCGTCTTCTACATCTTTCTCCTCCTTGGATAGATGCTGGCTTTCCTCCTTCGCTCGGGTAATTCCTTTTCCTTTCTTTTTCTTTTATTGCATGAATACACATGTTGCATACATCATAAACATGTTAAACATAAGATTCAAATGAGAAATCAACAAGGGAAGAAGAAAACCAGGAGGATCCTCTACACATCTACGGTGGAGCTCAGACTCTAAAACATACATTGAAACCCACTACTAAGTAAAATTTCTAACATCTCTAAATGATGCATGCTCGTTGGTGGTGTGCTCATATCATCAACACATCCTAATAAAGAAAATAGTACTAAAAACCTAAAACTAAACACGTGGCAGGCAAATTGAAACATACTAATAATAAATAATAAATAAATAAACAAGCAATCTACTAATAAATATTTAGATAAATGATAAACAAATGAACATAAATAATACTCTAATAATAAAATAATTATACTATATAAATACACGGATAAACAAGAGTAAATATCATATATACTCGTGTTAGTAAACATATAAAGATTAAATAAACAAACAAATAATTAATTAATTAAGTCAATAGATAAATGACTAATATTAATTAAATATGAATAATATATAATAATATAAACACGAGTAAGAAATAATTAATAATAGTCAATTGATTAAATAAAATAAGATAAACATGAACAAAATAATATCAATAAATACTTACATTATCAATAACAATATTTTGTTACATAATCATTCATCATAGTCAACGAATATATAAATAATAAGAAACTAATAATCATGAATAAATAAATAAATAAATATCATAGTGAATAATAAAGAAAAACAATCATAACATCTAAACATGCTAAATAATGTAAATATGCATATAAACTAATGCAGAGGGTTCTCAAATGACCAAAAACGGTCAAGAAAAGGCCAAAAACGGGATGAACCGGACCGAACCAAGCTAAATTAAACCAAACCGAAAGGGCTGACCAACTTGGGCTAGAAAATGCGTTGGGTTGGCTGGGCGGACTTGAACAGGATGGATGGACTTGGACATGGGCTGGTGGCCTAGCCAGGCAGACGCAGGATGAACGTGGGCAGAAGGGGCGTCCATTGTTTGGCGCCAGGAAAATGCCGACAGTGGTGTAGCTGGGGTCGCCGCTGGTCACGATCAACAACCCTTGTGATGAGGAACAAGATGGTGGTGGAGGCTGGTGGTGGTTGGCCAAAAATCGGCCGGAAAGGTGCGGAATCGCCGCAAAGTATGGTGAACGTCCACGGCAGTGGTCATGAGTGGGCTCAAAATGTAGATCTTGACAAGGTGAACCTATCTGGGTGGTCGGACCGGTGGGAGGCGGCTCTCCGGCACCAAAAAATGACTCAAATGATGGTGGCGACGGTGAAAACCAGCGGGAAAACTCCGTCGCCACCGACGACTGCGACGGAGCCGGTGGCGGTGAAGTGTTGAATAAGAAACTGGCCATGACGCGGTCACCGGGGGTGCCGGTGAGGTGGCCGGGGTGGTTCAGAGACTCGCCGATGGCGAGCCAAAGTGGCAGTGGCGTAATGGTGGAAAATTTCAAAATTGTGGAAACTTTCGAAATCAATGGGTGGAGATAAGGTTGAGTGTATGGCTCATATCTTACCACGTGGCATGATCTAGACATCCAACAACTCGTGGCCTAGTGGAGCCCACCATGGGTATATGCAATATATATATATATATATATATATATATATATATATACAAACGAAAAGCTTAGCTCGAGACCGTTCGAAGTCGAAACTGACTCAAGATGCCCTAAAAATCCCAAACTGACTCGAAACTAACTGGGCCTCGAATCCTAAACTCAATCTAGTGGAGCCCACAGGGGCACAAACCAGTGATCTAAAATCCCTATGATGCATGTAAATGAGATACCCTAAAAATCCCAAATGGATACTCAACGCTGCATTGGCCTAGATCTAGGCCTAAAATTCTGACTTACTCATAAAAATTATATGTAGACCTTGCGTATATACTGAGAACTCATGCACTAATGTATAATAACTTAAACAATCATATGCATGTCAAGTATACTCAACCTTCATAACATGCTCATATGGCCATCTGGGTCTCATACTCATATTCTTAAGATTGTTTTGGCTCGACTTGCCTCGAGTTCGCTAAAACCGACTCGATACTGACCTGAGTAGGAAAAACTAAAATCGGGTAGAACCCTAACCCAAAAATAGTTATACAACATTAATCCGACATTAATTAACCACAATGAACATGACAAACAACAAATTATCACTTGTTAATATTTATGACAAATCCTTAGGGTATCTAGTACAAAGGGTTCAAATTTTAGCTTAATTGGATACTATTTGGACTATTTAAAAAATCGTCTGGTTAAGTCTGATGTTAAAACCCTATGTACGAAATCATTCACTAAGTAGACTTATAAGCCCAAACCTCAAATTAAACTACCTCATGAGGTTTAATCCATCAATAAGAAAAATATGTAAATCAATTAAGTTTTGCATGTTGTGCATGTGTGGAGGCTTTGCCTCATCTCGTGTATTAGCGTGATTCTATTTTGAATCAGATTCCATCTTTTCTTCGGTTACACGGGTTGATTTCATCGAGTTAGGATGCATGGCTCCACTCATCTAAGTCCGTAGGACACTCTTGCTTCACACTTATGTTTTGATTTTGAGTGTCACATCTAATTGTGTTTTAAATGATAGGATGGTGTCAATAGCATTTTTATTAGATCCCTATGATGTCGGGCCATTTAGTGTCATTTTATCGTAAGTTTAATAAAGCTACAAGGATGATATCCCTTGCTGGTTTTCAAACTAAATCTCAAGAAATGTATGATACAAGCCTCTTTCCTAAGCCTATTATATAAGTACACGCATTTTTATAGATTTCACGAATAAGAGAGTGAGTGACATGGAGATATGTGGATTGCACTAGTATCCCTTTTACCCATAAGTAGTATAATGTATGTAGAGTACCGCGATTGTAGCGTATTTTTTAAAATTGTGGCATGTTAGTTGTAAGGCACCTTGGTACTGTGGCGGGTGATATATAGAGGATGTGAGGACATAAGCGATATATAAATGTTTATATATATGTAAGATGCTTCTTTATAGGCAATTATGGTATGGTTGCATCGGCTTTCGTTTACCTCCCTATATAATTGTGGAAGTTTCTACAACCTTTTTATGGGTATTTGATACTCATTTCCCCGTAAAGATATATTCCTAGTCTCTACAGGAAAAGTATTTAATTCTTTGATTATTGATCTTTTCTCTAATATATGTAGGTGTTTAGTCTTTTTGACCGGCGTAGACAACGGATTGAAAGGCTCATGGTAGGGGATTTCATGTAGTATTTGTGTTAATTACCAAATTGATGTTATATGAGATGTAGTATGTTGAGGGAATAAGCCCTGAAGTTGTATGAATTTGACTACTTCTAGATAACTTAATTGATTGTTGTTGTGCATTGTGTTTTATATATCATTACATCATTATTTTGGGGCAATTACACTTTAAGTCGCTCGAACCATCGTATGCAGGGTATAAGCCTTAAAGTCCCGGAACATGAAGTGAAACTTCCATGTATGCAAAACATATTTTGTAAAACCCCAATTTCGGGTAAGGGTTTTACCCCTTGTAGTTGGTTGGTTCAGACCAGTGTCGAGTCAATCGAGCGAGCTCGAGCCAGAATAATTTTAAGAATATGACTATATGAGGCTCAGATGGCCATATAAGCATGTTATGGAAGCTAAGCATACTTGACATACATATGATAGTTGCAATTATGATATAGTAGAGCATGAGTTATCATTGTGTACACCAAGCATACATATGATTTTTATGAGCTAGTCAAGATTTTAGGCTTATATCTAGGTCATTGCAGCATTTAGTATCCGTTTGGGATTTTCATGATATCTCATTGTATGCATCATAGGGATTTTAGTCCATTGGATTGTGCCTTGTGGGCCTAGTTCGTTTGCCTTTAGGGTTTTGAACTCATTTACCTTTCTTGCCTCGATTCCTACCTATAGAGTCAATTTGAAGACTCTAGTCAGTTTCGACTTCAGACGGCCTCGATCCGAGCTTTTCGTTCTTATGTATATTACATATACCCATAGGTGGATCCCACTTGACCCAAGTTGTGGATGTTCGGATTGTGCTACATGGCAGGATCTGAGCTATCCACTCAACCCAAGTTTTCTCCCATATATATTTCAAACATTTCCACTGATTTTCAGAGTTACACCCTTTAGCGCCGTCACCACTTCGGCTTGCCGCCGGCGAGTTTCCGCCTTGTTGATACGATTGTGACCACCTTGCAACCGGCAACGATGATTTTGCTATCGATTTTTGCCACCATTGCCACCCATTTGGGTCATTTTTCGGCACTGGCGAGTGTCCTCCAGCGAAGTCGACCACCCCAATAGCTTCCCCTCGCTGAGATCTACGAACTGTGGCCGAGATCGCCTCCAGCAATGTCGCTGCACCTGGTGGTGATCTGCCTCCTTTCTTGTTGTTTTCAGGCCAGCCAGGCCCAGCCCGTGCCGATTGTAACCACCAGCAGGTCCGCCTTGGTGCCCGCTGCCGATCTTGACCTGGTGGCGACCCCGGCCACGCCTACGTTAACGTTTTCTGGAGATGGGCACCGCCGCCCACGTTTGGCCCATTTACCTAGTTCGTGTTCGCCTACCTGTGTTCAAGTCTGCCTGCCACGTTCACATTTGCCTGGTTAAGCCCGAGTCCGCAAGCCCATGCCCATGTTCATGTCCATCAGCCTATATGCCCTAGCCGAGCAGTTTATGTAACCCAGACCATGTTGACTCAGCCCAATCTAGTCTAGTTAAGCTCGGTTTAGTACGGTTCAGCTTATTCTTGCATACCATCAGCTTTATATTAATTTAAATGTATATTCACATCATTTAAATGTTTAGATGTTATGATTATTTTTATTTATTTATTTATTTCTTCGTTATTGTTTATTTGTTTTATATTTACATGTTTATCGTATATGATGAATGTCTACATGATTATTTGTTGTTATTATTATTATATTTACTTATTAATGTTAGTCTTATTATGTTTATTAATCGTATATTTATTTACTTATTTATATATAGATTTATTGATTTGTATGTTCGCGTGTATGTTATTATTTATTTATATTTAATTATGTATTCTTGCATTATATAACTATGATATTATTATTATTCATGATAAATAAATATTAACTATTTATTTATTGAATAATTATTTAATTGTTTATTAATTATTTACTTATTTATGTGTTTACTAACACAATAATATATGATATTTACTTGTGTTTGCCTGTGTATTTATATAGTATAATTATATTATTATTTTATGATTAAAGTATTATTCATGTTTATGTATTTATTATTTATCTAATTATCTATGAGTGAATTTTTTTGTTTGTTTACTTATTTATTATTTATTATTGTTATGTATGGATTTTTGTGCCACATGTTTAGTTATAGGCTTGTTAGTATTATTTTTTTATTAAGATGTATTGATGATATGAGCACACACCACGAGCTTGCATCATATAGATATGTTAGTATTTTAGTTAGTAGTGGGTTCCGATGTAGGTTTCAGAGTCTGAGCTTGCTATAGATGTGCAGATACACTTGGTGCTTGGACCACAGGTCTGTAGGACTCTCCTTTGCTTGATCTCTACTTGACTCCTTGCATGTCGAGTTTAATCGTGTTTTATACGTAGGGTGACATCGGTGGCATTTTATTGCATCCCTTAGATGTCGGGCCATTTAGCTGTCTTTTCTATGCATGTTTAATAAAACTACAAGGATGGGATCCCTTGTTAGTTTTCAAACTGAAGTTCCAGAAATTTATTATACAAGCCTCTTTCCTAAGCCTATTATATAAGTACACGCATTTTTACGGATTTAACAAATAAGAGAATGAGTGGTACGGTGATATGTATGGACCGCACTAGTACTCCTTCAAACCCTAAGGTAGTGCTAGTGTATGTGGGTACTGCGTAATGCAACGCATTTTCGGAATTTGTGGCACTAACTTAACTATTCCTTTTGCAACTTGAGTACCGTGGTGGGTGATATGGAAGATGTGAGGGCGTAAGCATGGTATGCATTAATATAAAATTGGCACTTGCTTAAGTATGTTTGCTTACCACCTAGTGTGATGCAATCTTGAAGTTTAATAAGTTTTCGTGGATAATGGAATACCTATTTGCCGGTTTTTATTAGTTATTTTTCTATCAAGAAACATTCGTTACTAACCTTTTTCATATAATATATGTAGGTCTTGAAATCTTGAGTCGACTCTAGTGCGGAGATAGATCAACGCTACACACACTTGAGCTCAGCGCAGTCATTTACTTTCTTACTTTTATTTATGTTTGATGTGTTTGTATTTAACGGTATCTTCCACTCTCATGACACCAAGAAGGTTGTTTCAATATATTTTATTAATCGAATCAAACCGACCGACAAATTTAAACATGACTAGACTCAATTGCAACATTTCTGATTCGGTTCTTAAGTGAACTGAAATCAAGGCATTACAAATTGGTATCAGAGTCATGTCTTGGTAGATTGAGATGGAAGAATTTTGTTTTGAGCCAAGTGCGTGGAGCTGTCCTTAGCCTAGTTGACAGGTATTTTCTTAAGATTTCAAATTGTGTGTTGAATGACCTCAAAAGTGCATGTTTCATTGTTAATGGTTATGAAAGTTATGAGAAATGAGATTATGATTTTTGTAGATGCCATCATGGATCTCATGCCATGATATGTTTAGAGACTTGTCCTTCCCTTTACTATGCTAGAGATTTGGACTACTCTGTCCTTCCCTTTACTACTCTGTCCACATGCTCAATAAATTAAAGTTGAGACAAATAGTGACCAGAAATATTTGGAGCACCCGGAGACCAATGTGGGCTTAACATTATCTTTCCATCGTACGTGTCACCACTATGATCTAGACCCCTTTGGATCAAATATGCATGGTTAGATAACTTGAGCCGAGTTCATAGTAGGTACCTCTCAGGAGATAGACACATGGAGATAAACATGCCAGAGACAGTAATGGGTTCACAACATACATTATCAAGATCAAGCTTCATCACTTGGATAGTACAACTACCCTCCAAGTAGAACAACCATCGTCTGTGATGCACAACCACCATCCGAGTTGCCCAACCACCGACCGTGATGCACTACCACCGACCAAATGAGCATCACTGCCATCCATGATGCACAACCACCGTCCCTATATTGCACTACCATCGACCGAGTTAAGCGGTTATTGTGGATATAAGGACCAAGTAGTTACCTCACCCTACAGGAGGACAACTATTTGAGGATGTTCTTAGCATTGCATAGGGACCACATATCATAATTTTGGAGCAGAGTTAGATTAGAGATTGACGACAAGATATAGCTATGCTAACATCATCCGGGCATAGGAAAGTTAGGTGCACTAGAATTATTTGGATGTGATGGCACATGATTGACTTCACCAGCCATCTTGCATACCATCTCCTTGACCTGACATCCTTGGGTCAGATGTGTATTGCAAGATAGTCTTAGTGATAGTCTTATAGGGATCATCAGACAGTGTTAGTGAAACTTCTAGGGATGTATATGGATAGAGTACAAGAATAGGACAGTATGATATCAAGATAGGATGACTATAGTTGTAAGATTGTTCTATAAGCATAACAACATATATGTGACCCACAGCCAGGGTTCCACAAATCAGATGGTTAGCAAATGACCTGATATGCAGTTTAACTCATTTACAGTTTGGCCTAGCCAGAGAGATATATTTGATTCGTATTAGAATTTTAGCATAGATGATGGGTTTAGTGAGGGAACATCTATTAGGGAGATAATGTTTTCCTTGTACTTCGCTAGCACGATTAGGCCCTTACCTTGGGACGTAGGATAAGCCTTTACCCCGAGCATAGGAGGCACCTTAGTGGTATTGTATCGGACTTACAGTGCAGGTAGCTGATGATAGAACAGTCTGGAGGAGACAACTACGTAACAAATGCTTCAGTCAGATCGGATCATGTTGACTAGATAGAGGGACATCAGTGTATACTCATCTTGACTTATAGCTTTGCTTGAGAGTCTACTACATCGGTAGTCGTCATGTGAGTCAAGATTAGTGCTACAAATTGGTATGGGATGGCAGGTCACACACCACTGAAGAACGAACGAGACACATGTCAAACTTCACTATGAGTCCCTGTAGACTTGAGGAGAAATAGTAGTTCTTTGGGTCATTTAAACCCCATCCATTTAGAAGTGCATGACTAGTATGGTATTGAGAAACACATGCCTACTATTAGTTGATTAAACTAGAACCACGTAGGAGCCGTCTCTTAGACTCATCATTGATTTGCTGTTCCATAGGTTGGCCACCTATGGCAGAGTCTAATCATGAGGATCTTGGAGACATGTCCATGGGCATAACCATATTTTTGAGCCACCCAGTATCATATAGAGAGTTTCATCACCCCTTCATAACTCAGACTGAGATCCTCAAATCACCATAGATAGAGTGATATACATACCTAGTAGCATTTTTTTTTCAGGTAAGTGCACTCTTCCATTCACTTGTCATGTGACCAGATATATTAGACAGAGCCGAGCCTCTACCTGAGTATGTTCACACTCACCTTTTCTAGATGGTTGAGATGAGCAGACAATGACTAGTGCTTATGCCACAGACTAGATGCTGACTCCATAGTTCTATACTAAACAATATTCGTAAACCTACATGATTCTCCAGGTGTGACGAACTCAAAACAAGAGTTGTCAAGATCCCCAGAGGTTGGAACAACCTGTTCACTAATCTAGAGCCTCCATTGACTGACATGTGCACCTACTCATGGTTTGTGCAGGTAGTTTTCCCATCTCTTGTCTTGTAAAACCCGCGATTCGAGTTAGGGTTTTATATCCAGAACCGTTCGGTTCAACATTATTTTTGAGTTGAATATGTTTTAGGACACATGTACTAAGCCGATACCGGTCGTGTGTATGAGCCATGTGGGTCATGAGTACCCAAGTATATGATGATAACGTCATGAAGACAGCAGAAATGAATGAGTTATCAGAATATATAAGAGTATGCCAGTTATTTTTTTTATTTTTATATATAGTGGATTGTAGAATTAGTTTTAGGGTGTTTACCGTGTTAGGACTCGTTACGGGCAGTTTGGGTGGGTTGTTAGTTATAGAGCATGTCATTATGATGTTGTGGTGCTTGTTTTAGTTTATGGGATTTTTCCCGATTTTTTGGGCTTTTCTACAACTTATTTATTATTCTTGACTCCGCTGTGGTGTTGCCGTTCTGCCTTGAGTACCCCGGCCATTGTCAATTCCACCACCACGTCAATGGAATCACCAAGCCTAGCGATGAGCTCACGTTGTTGATTCCATCACCAACGACCATCGCCACCACAATCGGGTGGTCGTCTCTACACCCCCCTCTAGCGACCTTCCCCAACCAGATCGAAACCCATCGCCACCCAGACCAGCTGGATTTCTTCAGCCATCGCCGCTGCCCCTGTTTATGTCATTTTTTGGCGAATCCGCCCCCTACGCCGGCCATGTTGACTAGTAGATGAGTTGGGCTTGCCGAGCCGGTGTCAATGATACCCAATATGATCGCTATCCAGCCAATAGACGCTGCCGGCGGCTGCTGCCAGAAAGCGGCCAAAAAGCAGCTGAAAAAACACTGAAACTGCCGGAAAACCGTCGAAACCCGTCGAAAAACCAGATTTGCGAGAATTCTCCTGATCTTCTGCGGAGCTCATCTAGTCAAACCCGATCGAATTTTGGACGCAGATGAGTGCCGAATTCGAGCTTTGAGATGCGAGACGAAACCCTGGCCATAGCTGATTGTCGACGATGAGAGGTATAATTGCCTCCAATTTGAATATTTAAAATTGATCATTATTAGCACAGTATGATAAGATTGATTGATTACATGATAAAAGTTTGAGCGTAAAAGAAGTAATGATATGCATGATTTGATTGGTAATGGATGAATGTTGGTGATCTAATTATGTGACCCGAGCATGCTAATTGACTGTAACGTAAGTTACAAATATATAATAAAATCAGTGTGAATTGAGTTATCTAGGGATATTTTGTTGATGATTATTTAATAGATGATGATTGTGTTGTGTGTGATGTACATTGAGTTTGATGCATCATTTAGTTAGTGGGAGTTAGTATTTAGTTTTGATGTGTAGATACAGAGTAGGAGCTCACCGCCTAGGCGCGAGGACATGCTTGGAGCTTCTCTCAGGTCCGTTTAGGACTCGTCTCTATTTTACGCTCTTTTTAATTGTATATTTATTTTATTATTTGCAAGATGTGTTAAGTGGCGTTTTATCGGATCCCACTTAATTAGGCCATTTAGCTGAACTATTTTTTGGATTAATAAAGGCGACCTGCCTGAGAGTACTCGTCCTTCTTGTTCAAGGCTAGGAGAATTATGGAGGTAAGGAGAGGACTTAGGATATGAGTGTTTTCTTTCATATGAGAGTTTGCTCTCATAGCCAGTTCGTTATAGTTAACTTTTGGACCAGTAACGCTTGTTGCTGACGTGTTTTATATTATATGTTGGTGATAATCATGAGTTGGATGTGCCAGCCTTGATGAAGGAGCATTGATGTTGCTTGCACACATGTCAATCAATAGAGTGGTTAATATTTTGTTTATGATGCTATTATATTGAGAATGATGTGATTAAATGCTAAGACATTGTAACGACCCGCCCTTTTCGAGCCACAAGCCAAGTGTTACTATACGAAACTAAGTGTCTCATAAATCAATTTTCGATTAATTTTCAATCATTTTAAATATACTATAAGCTTGGAATAATTTAAGCCCATAAACCGAACCAAAATCCCATTGCCATGCAAACAATCTCGAGGAAAGAATAGTCTACTAATAGAGTCTATCTGCTGTCCCGACTCTACCTACCTTCCATGTCTACCGGAGGAAATTCTGTGTTACTGATAAAACCACTAAGCCGCATAATTAAATGAAACAAGTCAATATAATCCCTTTTATCATTTCTCAAGACTTTTAGTAGTTATGAGCCTATGCTGAGCTCCAATTATGCTGGGAGGGGTGGCCACCCCATCTAGCTACAATCCCATCCATTCGCACACACGCTACATGGCCCACAGCCTGTAGTTACCGATATTTGCCATTGACTCACCCTCTCGGTATCACAAGTGCATAATGAGTCGTCTTGCGTCACTGCGCCCTGTTACCCCTTTCGACATGGGTGCAAGTATTTAATCTTTCAGGGGTGCTGCCTCTGTGTCAGATTGAGTCAGTTCATTGACCCCAGTTGCGCTCAGCGCATGGTGGTCGGATATGAACTCAAGTCGACCAAGACTCCCACATAGTAATTTTTTATGGGTGCGGCCCCGTATTATACTGAGTAAATTCCTTGACCCCAGTTGCACTTGGTGCATGGTGGTTGAATTTGGGTTCAGGCCGACTAGGGCTGCCAAAATGGGAAAATACAGCATTTCAAATAATTATACGGACCTGGATAGTTTGCAACTGAACTCACAACCGGGATCGACAATTCATAATCTGAATGAGAAAATGAAATTATACATGAGTATAATTTTATTCGAGTAGAAATGCATGCAACTAAATGAATTAATATATCATTATTAAAACTTGACAACATAAAGCATACAACATTCAACAATATTAAACATTTAATTCTCACCATTTGCAGTAAGTCTAGTGAGATAATTAATTATTCATGTGACAAAATCATTTAAGCCATTCTTTACATTTTAAATTAATTATTTAAATTACAATTCACACTTAACTAATGATAAATAATTATTAACTTATAACCAAGTATTTAATTACCATTATTTCTATATTTTCCTTTGAGACAATAATTACTTAACCAACGATCTCAACGATTTAACTTACGATTTTAAATCTTTAATTACGATCATTATTAATACAAAGATAAGTCTAATTTAAATTATTTTAAATTGTTCAACTCAATAAAGACTCGTACTTTATTTATTTTCTCTAAACTATTTAGGTTCAATGCATGTGATCAGTGCACTATTATAGTTTAGTAGCCCATTTTTCTACCTTTTTAACTCATTATTAAAATAATCCACTTTATCTATCTAGTATTAAATTTAATATGGTAAAGGTGAAATCTTTATTTCATTAATCACTTATAACCATCCGATATTAAGTAATAACTTATAGTACACCGATTAATTATCAATAGTTTATCATTACCGTAATTTTATTACTCATGGCGATTTCGTACAATAATTAATTAGCTTAGCAAACGTAACCCATAATCATTAAAATAATAATATTAACATGAGTTATGTTATAATGCTTTCCATTTGGTTGTTTAGTTACTTAGGTAGATATAAGCTTTGCCATTTCTAATTCCACGTCAGGCCTCGGGATTTTTTAAGGATTTATTATGACTTATTATTATTATTGACTCGAGCCGGTGCGAGTCAAATTTTATTTACGAGTTTACCACCGGAGTGTTTCTTCTTCCTTGCCAACATTTCTCTTCTCCAAACCTCATCCGCCCACCATACAAGTTGTCGCCGCCGCTACCGATCGCCTCCAGCCGCCGTCAATCGTCACCGCCCAGCCCCGCCATGCAGTCGCAGTGTCTCCCCGACCAACCCCGGCCGCCTTCCAGCCACTGTGGCGCCACCATTACCATGCCAGTGACGTGCTCGCATCGTCGATTCAGCCGCCGGCGAGCGTTGCTGCCCCGATCGGGTGGTCGCCTCGACACCCTCAACCCTATAGCGACCTTCCCCGGCTAGATCGGAACCCATCGCCACCCAGGACGGCCGGATTTCTTCACCCATCACTGTCACCTCTGTCTTTGCCATTTGCTACCCCAGGCCAGCATCCATACATGTGAGATCGGCCATACACTGATTGAGAAAGAAAGTAGGATCATCTTCCGACATAGGAACGACCGTCGCCATTGATTTCCAGCAAGGAGGTCGCCAACGTGGACTATGCCGATGGCAGGACTAGGTTTTCTCAGCTTGAAATTCTACTGTGTTGGAGAAAAAGGATGTAACACTGGGTTGCAGAGGAAAGCCACTGCCTTTGTCACGTTCTTGAACTCAGTCCCACCAACCGGAGTGACCCCATCAACCCATCAGAGTGAGGGACAAGACGAGCCAACCCTTTGACCAAACACCTAGAGGGGCCATTGGGAAATGTGGGGATCCCTGGCAACGCTTCCCTTGCTATTTTCAATCTTGCTGAACTTACGAACTCGTCGACCATGGATGAATCTTAGTAATTTAGTTTGGCTTTCTTATTGATTTAAAACCTTAAGTTCCCATGATTATTATAACTTATTATCAATTAAGATTAATGTAATTTTGATAACAATTTATAACACTAAAATGAACTGCTATTAAAATAGATCATGATATCCACTAACAAACAACAAAATAAATGAACAATGATGTCTAAACATGAACTCTACGTGCTTGCACATGGAAGAAAGAAAAGAAAAGAAGATAGGGAAGGTACCAAAACAAGGAGGATGCTCACTCTAGTAAGGAAGAGGAGAAGAGATTTGGAACCAGGGATGGTGAAGAAGAAGTAGCGATGGCTAGGGTATGGGAAAACACCCCAACACGAGAATTTAACCGGGTAGAGATGCTACCCAACTCCCTTAAAATATCTCACTCTCAACAAAAAAATTCTCCAACATTCTATCCTTCCCAGACCGACTCAATGATTTTTAAACAACGTAATCAGTCATAATTATATCATTCATTGTATCGATATGCTAAAGGTCATAATTGATTAATTTATAATATTGATTTTTTCAAGAATTAATTTAATTAAATAATATTTATGGTTTGTTCTTAAGATTTACAAAATCTTAAATAAAATAGCCTAATTATTATTATTTATATTATTATTTTTACGGGGTTTTACAATTTTGTAACGACGCAACCCAAAGTAGAACGTAATGGGCTAAGTCATTTCTTTAAAAGTGGTTAACCAAATTAAAGATTTATAGTCCATTCTAAATTATAAATAGGATCTTATCCCAGTAAGTATTAGATGTTGGATTAAGTTGAGGGATCTCACAATCCACCCACTGTTAAGTGTTTAAAATATATAATATTTACCCATGTTTTTAATATGATTTTGTACTTCCCGAGTATAAGCATTATTAATTATGTGATATTTTACTTTATTTTTTTAGTTAATTAATATTTTATTAGATATGCTTAATTTTGGTATTTTAATGCAGAAAAAGATGAATAAATTATGCTTTGGAATTGATTGGTCATGACCCTTGGCCCCACCCAATGGCTATAAGTTATGATGTTCAATGGAGTCGAGGAGTTGGAAACTTGAAGGGACATCATAATTAATTAGACTACGTTGATTTGTGAACACCCTCTTCGAATTCTTGTATCTCCACTTCTATATAAAGGGGTGGTCATTTGTTGTTAATCACATCTCAACTCTTGGTTTAGGAGTTTAGTAGAAGAAATAGTTCTAGTTTTGTAATTCTTTCTCTTTCATAATGAAAACTATTTTCTTTTTTATATTGTTTTCTATTTTTATTATGGAGTAGTCTTTTATTTCGTTCTAGAGAAGAATGAAACTTAACATGATTTAATTGAATTCATTTCAACTTCTTATTCATTTATTCAATCTGATTGTTTGAGTTATCATGTTCTAAATGCTAAGAATAGATTAATCGCCTATTTCTTAGATCATGAGGTTTAATTAGATTTTGGGAGAAATTAATTAGATTAGTCATTGATAATTCATCATACGACAAGTCTTTTGACTTGTTTGTCGTTGTAGTCGGGAGATACACAACACCGTATGCGATTGTAAGGTAAATCTTAATACATTATTTTGTTAATTAATTAATTATCACCGGGAGGTAGAAATTGAGGCAAAATAATAGAAGCATGAAGGAGCGGGAGCCACCATGTCATATAATTATCCTAGATCGACAATCCGAGGGAATAAAAGATAAGAGGAAGATTTGATGAAGATTAAATTGATGTTAAGGGAAATTCAACTCTAGAACAAGTTTTATAATTTTAACTTCACTTTTAATTTAAAGTTATTATTTATATTTAGTTAAGTCAATTGTTTTTGTTTTTATCTTAATATTATTTTCTTTAATTAATTTAAGGAAATTCATCTCTTTGTGGGAACGATACTCGAATTTATCATTATATTACTTGTTTCGACCGTGTATACTTGCATGTCACTAAAAATATTCGAACAACTCCTACACTTGGCCTGTTGCTAACTCCAGCCCACAACCTTCTTTGGCCCGTGACCGGTAGCCTAGCCAATGTCCCCAATCTAGCCCACCATCTAACACGTAACCAGGTTTCTCTGATACCATTTGTAACGACCCAGTCCAAAGTACAATGTAATGGGCTAAGTCATTTCTTTAAAAGTGGTTAACCAAGTTAAAGATATATAGTCCATTCTTACTTATAAACAAGATCTTCTCCCAGTAGGTATTAGATGTGGGATTAAGTTGACGGATCTCACAGACATGGTGATATAATGTAATAAAATGCTAAGACATAATGATATAATGTGAAATGTGAATGGATTGCAGTGGTGGGTTGAGACCCAAGCTTCAGAATGAGTATATAGTATATTAGATTGTGTGAATGAAATTGTTGATATGCATATATGTTTATATATATTATTCTGATAGGGTGGCCACTAATTGCACTTTTAGGGGAGATTCTAACCGTTTTATTTCAGAATTTTTATGAAATTTTATTGCAATTGTATTGGTGTGTAAATTAGTTTGCATGTCATCTATGTAATATCATATTAGGATTATGTGCATTCATCCATGCATGACGAGTTGTATCTTCATCTTAAGACACCGAGATTAGGTCCAAACGAGTTGGGTTTAGGTTAGCCGACCTAACTGGGGCCTGTAACATGCCAGTTCGGTTCATGAGCGTGAATCAGATTTGGGGTGTTACAAAATTGGTATTAGAGCCACTCTCAGTTAATTAAGATGCAAGATTTTGTTATAGGTGATGTGTGTGCAAAGACTGCTTCAAGTTCAGCTGGCAAGTATGATTCTTTCATTTTCTTTGCATGCATATTTTATTTATTCATAAGTTGCATAATAGTGTATTCAGGACTTGATCAGAAATATATAGAATTGGCCTTAGTTGAGTTGATAAGTTATTTATATGGATTTTTTCAAGATATCAGACTGTGAAGAGGGCATATTGTAGTGCTAGTAGAGGTAGAATAGGTATAAGATCTCATCTTATGCTAGATTTGAAAGTTAGTAGATGTCAGCAGGAATCTGATAGAAAACCCACCAATTCTATCCATCGCATTGGAGATTTGGATGAGTTGTGGTGTCCACATGTTCGGTAAGCTAAGATCGAATTGGATGATTGACCTGGTGTTCATGTCTTGCATGGCACCACATTAGTTCTATTTTTGTTGGGGATGGTGTACATTCTGGGAATGAGTTAAAAAGAAAAGGGGCAACAGTAAGGAGCTTAAAGCATAGAGATACTAGCAAGTTAGTTGGCACATGAGATGGACCATCGAGTGCCTTAGACAAATCCATAAGGATGAAGGCTGTGATTATGCCAATTGAGCCATTGAAGTACATGGAGCATAGATGAGAGTTTTGACAGATGATTTGAGGTGGACCACTTCCAGAAGATAGTGATGAATGAGGATGAGTAGCGAGGTGGATCGATAGTTCAATGGGCACTTCACTGCATCCCCCTCTTCCACTAGTTTATGACCGTATTGGCAACATTTTTGGCTTCTCTTTGCTAGACAGAGGTCCCAATATGATGAGGAAAAGATTACAACCATCATTGCCTACAAGATCAAATATTTGACGGGATTCTACCAGAGATAAAGTACCGGACCAGTGGTTATTGTTTGAGGGCCAGTCAGCACTGATAGAAGCAATCTGCTTCAAATTTCAAGAGATCAGTATGTGTTTTGCATAGGTTCACCATCGTATGTGTCACCAACATAATTTGGACCTCTTCAGATCAGACACGCATGGTGGGGCAACTTGAGCCCTATTGTTAGCAGCCAAGATATGTTAGAGATAGTAGTGGTGTAACGACCCACCCGAACCAGACCGGGTGTTATTTAAAAATATAGTTAATGTAAATGTACATATAACATTCCAGAACATGAATTGAAATACAGCAAATATGTCTCGCAACATATAATATGAAATCATAACAATAAATCATGTTCTCTAAAATATAAAATAACTGTCCCACAGTCTCAGACCGTTTCCCATAGCCACATTTACAACACAAGAGAATAATAAGGAAGTACAACTTTATTATTGATTCACCATACTTGGGTTGGTAAAAGAACCACCAACCACACTTTTATTCTTTAGTCCCAAAGCTGCTCACCTGCGGAGGCAATTCCTTGTTAGTGATAAAGCCACTAAGCCGCATAATTAAATGAAAGAGGCCAATACAATCTCTATTATCATTTCACTCATTTTTGTTATTATTATTATTACACAAGTAAAGAGTAATTATCCCTCAGGTCATTCTGAGATTAGTAATTTGTCTCTCAGGTCATTCTGAGATTAGTAAAAGTCGACTACCAGCTCATTCTGAGATTAGAAAACGTCTCCCAACCCATTCTGAGATTAGGTGGTCTCCCAATTCATTTTGAGATTAGTCATGGTCTCCCAGTTCATTCTAAAATTAGAAATCGTCTCCGAGCTCGTTCTGAGATTTGGTTGTCTCCCAATTCATTTTGAGATTATCATGGTCCCCCAATTCATTTTGAGGTTAGTCATGGTCTACAAGCTCATTCTGAGATTAGAACATTGTCTCCCAACTCATTCTAAGATTAGGTGGTCTCCCAATTCATTTTGAGATTAGTCATGGTCTCCCAGTTCATTCTGAGATTAGGAAATTGTCTCCCAGTTCATTCTGAGATTAGATGGTCCCCCAATTCATTTTGAGGTTAGTCATGGTCTCCTCGTTCATTCAGAGATTAGAAAATTGTCTCCCAGCTCATTCTGAGATTAGGTGGTACCCCAATTCATTTTGAGGTTAGTCATGGTCTCCCAGTTCATTCTGAGATTAGAAAATTGTCTCTTAGCTCATTCTGAGATTAGGTGGTCACCCAATTCATTTTGAGATTAGTCATGGTCTCCTAGTTCATTCTGAGATTAGAAATTGTCTCCCAGCACATTCTGAGATTAGAAAATGTCTCCCAGCTCATTCTGAGATTAGGTGGTCTCCCAATTCATTTTGAGATTAGTCATGGTCTTCTAGTTCATTCTGAGATTAAAAATCGTGTCCCAGCTCATTCTGAGATTAGTGCCGGCAAAGGCTACTAATTTGGGAAAATACAACATTTCATATAGTTATACCAGTTTGAGAAAATATAACATTTCAAATAATTATATGGACAATATAACATTCCAAATAATTATACAGACAATATAACATTTCAAATAATTATACAAACACACATAGTAATTTTAAAGGTGCGGCCCCGTGTCGAACTGGGTCAATTCCTTGACCCCAATTATGTTGTAGCGCATGGTGGTCGAATCTGCGCTCAGGCTGACCAAGGCTGCCAACAAGGGAAAGTACAACATTTCAAATGATTATACGGACCTGGATATTTTGAACTTGCAACTGCGACCAATAATCCTAATCTGAACAAGAATATAAAATTATACATAAGTATAATTTTATTCGAGTAGAAATGCATGCAACTAAATGTCTAATATATATATATATATATATATATATATATATCATTATTAAAATTTTGACAATAAATCATGTAACAATTCAAAAATATTAAATATTAAATTCTCAACAAATCTAGTGAGATAATTAATTATTCATGTAATATAATCATTTCAGTCCTACTTTACATTTTAAATTAATTATCTAAATCATAATTAATACCTAACAATTGATAAAAATAATTATTACAAATAAACAAGTATTTAATTTTTCCTTTGCGGTGATAATTACTTAACCCTGATCTTGATGATTTAGTTTACGGTTATAATTTTTAGTCGTTACTATTATTTATAGCAATTAAATTAATTAAGTTGATCGATTAAATTATTTAAAATAATTGGTATTATTCAAAAATATTATTAATACAATTATTTTAAATTATTCGACTCAAAAAAGTTTCGAACTTTATTTATTTTCATTATTCTCTTTAGGTTCGGCGCTAGTGATTGCTACCCTACTATAGTTTAATAACCCATTTTCTACACTACTTACTCGTTATTAAAATAATCACTTTATTTACCTAATATTAAATATAATAAGGTAAAGGTAAAATCTTTATTTTGTTAATCTCTTATAACCGTCTGATTTAATTTAATTGGTTTTATTATGCCGATTAATTATCGACCGTTTATCATTATCGTATTTTTATTACTTATGTCCATGTCGACTTTGTCTAATAATTAATTATTTTTGTAACTTTAACCCATACCCATTAAAATAAATATTTTTAAAGATTTATTATGAGTTCGAATTATTTTTAACTCGAGTCAGTATCGTATCAGGTGTTATTTACGAGTTGGTATTATTATTTAACTCGAGCTATATCGATTCAAGTATTATTTACAAGTTTGCCACCCAAGGTAATTATTTTCCTTCTTCTTCTTCTCCGGGATGCTCTGTTCCAGATTCCTGCGCCCTCCAGGCGCCGCCACCACCGACCACCTCCGGCCGCCATCCATCGTCGCTGTCCAGCCCTGCCATGCCATTGCGGTGTCGCCCCAGCCAACTCTGGCTATCTTCCAGTCGCGGCGACGCCCACATCGCCTGCCTAGCGGCGCGCTCGTGTCGGCGATTCCACTGCCGGCAATCAACGCGGCCTCAATTGGGCCTCGACCACCTATCTACCTTCCCCGGTTATATTGGAACCCGTCACCGCCCAGGATGGCCGGATTTCTTCCCCCACTACCGTCGCCTCTGCTTTCGCCGCCATCCTCTGTTTTTGGCCATTTACCACCCCAGGCCGACATCCACATACATGAGATTGACCCTACACTGATCGACGAAGAGAGGAGGAACATCTTCCGACGTCAGAACGACCGTCGCCACTGATTCCAGGCGCAACCTCACCTGTGCTTACCCATCTCGCCGAAACAGGGGACTCGTCGGCCAAATTAAACTTTAATTTCTGTTTAGTTTCTTTCTTGTTGATTTTAAACTTTAATCCTCACGATTATATAGCTTATTATCAACTTAAAATATGTATGCAAGAAAATTAAAAAGAGGGAGATAGAAAGAATACCTAAGCAAGGAAGGAAACACGCCGGTAACGAAGAGGAGAAGAAAATGCGAATGAAGGCTAGGGTGGAGGACATCCTTTATAAAATGAAATGATGGCTAGGGTATGTAGAAACACACCAACACCTGTATTTTATTCCTTTAATTGGGTAACCAGGTGAAGAATAAAATATTTAACCAAGTAGACTTAACTGGGTAGAGAATATAATATAATTAATATTAATTCTCTAACGTTCGATCCTTCCCTGCCAGAGTCAAATATATTAATTTTTTTTCCACGATCTTTACAAGTGGACTTATGATGTATACGATGAGGATCAGATTTTTAGCACCTGGATAGCATTGTTGCCGACCGAGTGCACAATCGCTGACTGAGGCACACAACCACCAATCAAGTTGCACAACTGCCGACTGAGTGCACAACCACTAACAGAGTGCACAACCACCAAGGTGCACAACCACCGACTGAGTTGCATAATCGCCGACCGAGTTGCACAACCACCATCCGAGTTGCATAATCGCCGACTGAGATGTACTACCACCGACCGAATATGTACTACCGCCATCCGTGTATTGCTCATCCGCCGACCGAGTAGATCAGTTAGAGCTTAAGCCATGGCTAAATAGTTTCCTCTCCCCACATAAGGACAGCTATTTGGAGGATTTTGAGCCTTACCTGGTGACTTCATGTCACAACTTTTGGAGTTTAGTAGGGCCAGAATTTGGCGAACAAGATATAGCTATAGTGGTATCAGCAGAATAGAAGAGAGTTAGAAGAACTAAGGTTATTCTGATAAGATGGCATAGGATCTAACTTCACCAGCTCTCTTGCAACCATTGTCTTGGCCTAACACCCTTGGGTTATATGTATATTGCAAGATAACAACATCAGATACTATTAGTGACAGTCTCATAAGGATGTGCATGGGCAGAGCTAGAAAACATGATAGTATGACCCCCAGATGAGATAAACATAATGATTAGAGTGTTCAGACAGCACGATAGTACATCCATGGACCCACAACTCGCATACACAGACCAACCGGTTAGTAGATAATCACACGCGTAGTTTAATCCATTTAGCAATTGACCAGCTAGCGAGAAGAGTTTGACTTATATTAGAGTATTGGGCATAGATAGAGGGTTAGTGAGGAAGAGCCTTTTAGAGAGATAGCTATTCCCTTATGTTTTGCTAGCATGATTAGGTTCTCACCTTGAACCATAGGGTTGAGCCTTGCTCTGAGTATAGAAGTACCTTCATGGTACTGATTAGGGTTACAATGTAGGTACATGTTGCAAACCGATCTTATGATGATGATTTCACCCCAGCTTGAGAGTGATGCAGATAGGGATTTCAAACAAGACAGACCATGCTAACGAGATAGAGTGATACCAGTATATGCCCATCTTGTTCGATAGCTTTGCTTGAGAGTCTACCACAACGGTGGTAGTCATGTGAGTCAATATTAGTTTTACAAATCAGTATGGGATGGCAGGCGACAGACCACGGAAGAGTGGACGAGGCATGTGTCAAACCTCACTAAGTGTCCTCATAGACTTGAGGGAATATAGTGGTTCTTTAGATCGTTTGAACCCCGCCTGTTTAGAAGTGTGTGACTAGTACATTATCAATAAACACATGCTTATTGTTAGCTAATTGAACTAGATCCACTTAGGAGCCTGAGATTCGTCATTGATTGACTGTTCCATAAATTGATCACTTGTGGTATAGTGAATCGTGGTGATCTTAGAGACAAGTCCATAGACCTACTGACATTTTGGCCACCCAGTACGCTACATAGGGATCATCTCCCCTTGCCACTTGCATGATACCTTAACCTTACCATAGGTCAAAGTGATGCACCTATGTAGCAAGTTTTTCTTGGCCTAGTGGATTCCCCCATTTACCTGGCATCAGATACCACATGTGAGGATGAGATGTCACCTAGTGAGAGTTCTTGAGTAGTGGGATCAGATTTTCACGATATTTAGTCCCCTTCCTATAACCCATAGATGTTAGACAAAGTAGAGCTTCCACTTGAGGATTTCCACTCACCCATCTGATGTATCAGTTGAAGATTGAGATGGGTATATATTGACCAGAGCACATGCCACAGACCAGATGAAGGCTCTACAGACCATGCAGAGCATGCTATCATACTCCTTGAAGCACGTTGTGTATGTACAAGTTTTCTCGCCTCTATTCTATCACAGCGAGCTCCTTTCAACAGTAGTTAATGGTTGTATAGATAGCCCCTAGAACCATAGTGTACATTAGAGTTATAGTAGCTATCCTTGTTCTCTTATAGAACACAGTGAAATACATGACTCGGGACCAAGTCAATAAGGACCCAGTGAGTGGTCGAGTTCCTTATACAGGGACAATTGAGAGTTTGATCTAGACTGGCAACAGTGAGCCAGGCAACTCATTAATCTATACACTTGACCAGACAGGAAACTCATAGCACACCATAGGATGGCTATAGGACTTAGGATAGAGTTTCCTAAGAGTATATGTAGTTGACTTTTCACATAGATGAGGTTCAGAGAGATATGGGTAGATGCTAGTAGGTAGGCCTTGCCCTCGATGTAGTCTTCCTAGATATAGCTCAGTTTAGAACCTTGCAATACTCAAGAGTATCTACTTAACCAACCCAGTAGGCCTAAGGTGTGATCTAGGTTTTTTTGCCGAGTTAGTAGTAGGGATCAGAATAGAAGAGAATCATGATGGTAATATTAGAATAAGCACAGACAACAATAAGGATTAGGACAGAAGAGAAAGATGATGATAATGTTAGAATAGGCACAGGAAGAATAGAATCGAGAAAGTTTGATATTGTCAGCATTACTAGCAGGATTCACCATGTCGACACCACTACAATCAATGAGGATGTCTATGATTCTTGAAGCAGTAGAGGATACAACTGATGTGTATCTCAGCTTCCAGGTACTAGTTCAGTAGAACCTCCTTGAGTTGAAATTTCGAGGACGAAATTTTTATAAAGAGGGAAGCTTGTAAAACCTACGATTTGAGTCAGGGTTTTATATTCAGAACCAGTTGGTTTGGTCATTATTTTTAAGTTGAGTATGTTTCAGGACCAGCCCATTTCGCTTGTTGTTGCCGCTGCCATTGACACCGGCCTGCCACCGATCGTCCCCGCCAGGCTCAACTGTGGTGTTGCTCTGCCGCCCTGAGTACCCCGGCCATCATCTGGTCTCCACGACGACGAAATCACCACGCTTAGCGATGAGCTTGCGTCATCAATTCCACCGCCGGTGACCATCACCTTCATGATTGGGTGGTCGCCTCGACCCTCTAGCGACCTTCCCCAACCAGATTGGAACCCATCGCCGCCCAGACCGACCGGATTTCTTCACCCATCGCCACGGCCCCTATTTATGTCATTTTCTGGTGAGCCGCCACCTCCACCGGCCACGTTGACGTCATTGATGTGTTGGGCTCGCCAAGCCAGTGCCAATGGTACCCAATATGACCGCTATCCGGCCAGTAGATGCTGCCTACGACTGCCGCCAGAAAATTGCCGGAAAGCTGCCAGAAAACCATTGAAACTGTCAGAAAACTGACAAAACCCACCGAAAAACCAGATTCACTGGAATTCTCCGGATCTTCCGTGGAGCTCATCCAGTCAAATCCAATCGAACTTCGAACCCTGACGAGCACCGAATTCATGCTTTGAGACATGAGACGAAACGCTGGCCATCGTTGATTGTTGTAGAATTAGCTTTGATTTGATCATTTAAAATTGATGATTGTTAGCACAACATGATAGGATTGATCGATTACCATGATAAAAGTCTGAGAGTGAAAGAAGTAATGATATGCATGATTTGATTGGTAATGGATGAATATTGGTCATCTAATTAGGTGAATTAACCCGAGCATGATAATTGACTGTAGCGTAACTTTAAAAAATATAATAAAACCAGTGTGAATAGAATTATCTAGGGATATTTTTTTGATGATTATTTAATGGATGATGATTGTGTTGTGTGTGATGTTCATTGAGTTTGATGCATCATTTAGTTAGCGAGCGTTAGTATTTAGTTTTGATGTGTAGGTACGGAGTAGGAGCTCACCACCTTGGCATGAGGACATGCTTAAAGCTTCTACCAGGTCCTTTTAGGACTCATCTTTGTTTTATGCTCCCTTCTATTGTATGTTTATTTTATTATTTACAGGATAGGTTAAGTGGCATTTTATCGGATCCCACTCAACTAGGGCCATTTAGACAAATAGTATTCCTGAATAATAAACCCTCGAGGATGAGATCCCTCAAGGATGATTTCGAAAGCAAGATCCACCACAAGTTGCCTTCGGGCCTATTATATAAATCCCATCTTAGGCCTATATATATAATTTTATGGAGTTTTCAGTGAGAGGAGAGATGGAGAAACCGACTTCACGTGCCATGAGCAAATGTCATGACAGTCAAAGGAGGCTTTGGATTAGTAAGTAGACTATTCCATTCCTAAGGGATCCTGACAACTCCGTGTTTGAGTTCCTCACACCCAGAGAATGTGGAGGTTTACAGGTACTATTTAGTACAACGCATGTCTGGACTTGTGGTTCAAAGGGAACTAAAGGCCCTAAGAATACTCGACCTTCGTGCTCAAGGCCAGGAGAATTATGGAGGTAAAGAGAGGACTTAGGATATACATGTAGTCCCAATGGACCAGTGAAAAATGACATGAGAAAAATGTTGAAAGAGGCATCAGTAAAGCAAACAGCTCGGGATGCTACCGGTATGCAGCCCTGTGGCTCCTCAGGAGGTGCCCTTCAAAGAGTTCACAAGAAGTATACGAGTGTTTTCTTTTATATGAGAGTTTTCTCTCATAGCCAGTTTGTTATAGTTATCTTTTGGACCAGTAATGCTTGTTACTGACGTGTTTTTATACTATATGTTGGTGATAATCCTGAGTTGGATGTGCCAGCCTAGACGGAGGAGCACTGATGTTGCTTGCACACATGTCAGCTGATAGAGTGGTTAATATTTTGTTTATGATGCTATTATATTGAGAATGATGTGATTAAATGCTAAGACATGGTAATATAATGTGATTAAGTGCTAAGACATGATGATATAATGTGAAATGTGAATGGATTGCAGTGATGAGTTGAGACCCATGCTTTAGAATTAGTATATAGTAGATTAGATTCTGTGTGAATGAAATTGTTGATATGCATATATGTTTATATATATTATTTTGATAGGGTGGCCCCTAATTACACTCTTTGGGGAGATTCTCTCTGTTTTATTTCAGAATTTTTATGGATTTTTATCGCAATTATATTGGTGTGTAAATTAGTTTGCATGTTATCTATGTAGTATCATGTTAGGATTCTATGCATTCATCCATACATGACGAGTCATATCTTCATCTTAAGAGGTCGAGATTAGATCTACACGAGTTGGGTTCAGGTTAGCCAACGTAACCGGGGCCTATAACATGCTAGTTCGGTTCATGAGCGTGAACTGGATTTTGGGTGTTACACGTCTCATTGAAAACTCAATAAAACTATATAGATAGGTATGGGAGGAGATTTATACAATAGGCCCGAAGGAAATTTGTGGTGAATCTTGTTTTCGAAAACATACTCAAGGGAACTCATCATCGAGGTTTATTAATTCGGAAGATCGATCAATTAAATGACCCAAGTTAAGTGAGATTTAACAAAATGCCACTTAACTCATCCTGCAAGTTTTAACACAATACACAATATAATAGAGTATAAAATAGGAAATGAGTCCTAATGGACCGGGGAGAAGCTCCAATCATTTCTACGTGCCTAGACTGCGCCTAGGCTGTGGGCTCCTACTCCGTACCTACACATCAAGACTAATTACTAACGCCCAGTATAATACATGAATGCTACACTCCTCATCAATCCATACAAGACAACATCTATTTACATGCATTTAAATTTAAACTCTAATTCACTATTATCATTCGTTAATTTGCATTTAAATTTAAACCAACACATATTTGCAATCACACCATTTGCATCACAATAAAATCATAAAACAATTCATTATCAAATAAAATCGGATACAATTTTATACCTAATCGTCAGTCATGTGGCGACGGCAACAAGGTTGTGTAGCCAGCTCAAATGAGAATCGTGTGGGAGAGGGAAGGGATAAAAAGGAGAAGGGAGTTGGGCGAGGAGGATGGCGGCAACTGGATGGTGACAAAGTTGGAGGTTTGGAATAAATAGGTGTTGAGGGGGGGGGAGCGAGAGAAACGAGTGGGTCAGGAGTAATCTCGTAAGGTGTCAGGGAAAGATTTCATAATTAAAACTTGACTCACTCTGACTTGAGAAAATAATACTAACTGGTAATAATTCTAAAAGAAGTCCAAAAAATAGGGAAAAATCCCATAAAACATAATACACATCACAACATTACAACAACATGCTCTATAACTAATAACCTACCCAAACTGCCTGTAATGCATTCTAATGCGTTATTTGACTTAAAAATAATTATATGATCTAATTAAAATAAATTAAGAAAATATTACGTACTCTCATATATTCTGATAACTCATTTTACTGTTGTCTTAATGACATTATCATCATATACTTGGGCACACATGACTATCATGGTTCATAGCACAAGACTGGCATCAGCTTAGTACGCGTGTTCTAAAATTGACCCTACTAAAAATAACAGTCGAACCGCCTGGTTAAAACTTTCAAACCCTGACTCAAGTCACGGGTTTTACAATCTCTCTCATGTCGACTAGTACTACTATTGTGGTGACTATCTTGGTGACGGCTCTCACTGCGTCAACTAACTGAGACTTGCACTGTAACGACCCGCCATGTTTCACGATATTGTGGACCTTGCTGGCCAAGTGTTACTCAAAATTTAACAAAACCAACCCTATAATGAACAGTCCTAACCGAACCAGGTGTTACTTAAAAGGTTACATGAATAATATGAAATCAAATAAGTCTAGTATTTCTAACTCAAAAGAACTTATGTTTCAAATGACAATGTATGAAATAATTATCCCAGAGTCTTGGACCAGTTCCCCATAGCCACATTTATAACACAAGAAAAGTAAAAAGAGAAGTCCGCTTATTATCTATTTACCACCTCAGTTGGTAGAAGAACCATCCTGCCGCCTCTTAGTCTTTAGTTCTAGCTGCTAACTTGTGGAGGCAATTCCGCGTTAGTGATTAAATACTAAGCCGTATAATTAAATAAAACAAGTCCATAAACTCCCTATCATTATCTATAATATTGGCTGTTGTGACCATTCCAACATGTCCATTTATTAGATGATGGTTCAGTCCACCATGTCCATTAGTTGGCTAATGGGTCAGTCCACCATGCCCATCTATTGGCTGATGGGTCAATTCATCATGTCCATTACCGGCTGGCAAGTCCAATCCGCCATGTCCGTTATCGGTAGGTGAGTCCAATCCACCATGTCCGTAATTGGCAGTCCATCATGTCCATTTCCGGCTGGCGAGTCCAATCAACCATGTCCGTTATCGGCTAGTGAGTCCACTCCACCATGTCCGTAATTGGCTGGCGAGTCCAATCCGCCATGTCTAATTTATTGGTTGATGGGTCAGTCCATCATGTCCATTACCGACTAGTGAGTCCAATAGGCCATGTCTGTTATCGGCTGGTGAGTCCAATCCACCATGTCTGTAATTGGCTGGCGAGTCCAATCCGCTATGTCCAATTTATTGGTTGATGGGTCAGTCCATCATGTCCATTACAGGCTGGTGAGTCTAATCTGTCATGTCCGTTATTGGCTAGTGAGTCCAATCCATCCACCATGTCCGTAATTGGCTGATGGGTTAGTCCATCATGTCCATTACCGGGGCGAGTCCAATCCGCCATGTCTGTTATCGACTGGTGAGTCCAATCCACCATGTCCATAATTGGCTGGCGAGTCTAATCCGATATGTCCAATTTATTGTATTATGGGCCGTCAGGTCCTTTCTGACATGGCCATTATTGGATTATGAAGGGCGTAGCCCGTGTCGGATAGAGTCAATTCCTTGACCCTGGTTGCACTCGGTGCATGGTGGTCGAATCTGGGCTCAGGCTGACCAGGTTGTCCACAAGGGAAAATACAACATTTTAAATAATTATAACGAAGTGGATATTTCGAACTCGTAGTTGCGACCAATGATCCTAATCTAAACGAGGACATAAAATTATACATATGTATAATTTTATTCAAGTAGAAATGCATGCAACTAAATAACTAAAATATATATATATCACTATTAAATTTCAACAATATTAAATATTAAATTATTCATGTGATATAATCATTTAAATCCTACTTTACATTAATTATCTAGATCATAATTAACACTTAACAAATAATAAAATAATTATCAACTTATAAACAAATATTTAATTACTATTATTAGTATATTTTCCTTTGAGATGATAATTACTTAACCACAATCTTGATAATTTAGTTTACGGTTTTAAATCTTTAATCGCTATCCTTATTCATAGTAATTTAATTAAATAAGTTGTACAATTAAATATTTAAAATAATTTTTATTATTCTAATATAAAAATATTATTAATAAAATTATTTTAAATTATTCGACATAATAAAATTTCGAACTTTATTTATTTTCATTATGCTATTTAGGTTCGACGCTTGTGATTGTTACCCGACTATAGTTTAATAACTAATTTTCTACATTACTGACTTGTTATTAAAATAATCACTTTATTTACCTAATATTAAATTTAATATGATAAAGGAAAAATCTTTATTTTATTATTCACTTATAACTGTCCGATTTAATTTAATCACTTGTATTACGCCGATTAATTATTGACTGTTTATTATTATCGTATTTTTTATTACTTATGTCCATGTTGATTTCGTCCAATCATTAATTAGTTTAGTAACTTTAACCCATAACCCATTAAAATAATTATTTTTGAAGATTTATTACGAGTTCGTATTATTTTTAACTCGAGTCGATCAGCAACAAGTATTTATAGATTTGCCACCGTGAGCTACTTCTTCTTCCCATTGGCATTCTTCTCTGCCCCAAAACCAGCACCAAAACAAGACCACGCCCGTCTGCTCCACCCCTTTACTTGGCACCCAAACCCAGAATCACGTCCTCCCTCAACTTTAACCTTCTCCAGCAACCAATTGGAACCCTAAAGTCCATGCTTTACAGCAGATTCCCAAGGCGAACATGTCCTGCACCATGGCATGCGACTTCTGGCCAACATCACCACCAGGGATGCAAGGCGACCTCCGTCTCACCAGCAGCACCACCAGGAACTCTTCCCTTCTCCCCACACGACAACCCAACATCCCGGCCAAGCGCTGTGAGCATGCACAGCTTGAATCTTGGCCGACTGTCACGATCCTCAGCATATGGGCAGGAGAACCCCATATGCTGCTCCAAATGCTGGAATCCTGAATGCTGCTCCAAACGCTGGAATCCAGATGCTGCTCCAAATGCTGGAATCCAGAATGCTGCTCCAAATGCTGGAATCCAGAATGCTGCTCCAAACGCTGGAATCCAGATGCTGCTCCAAATGCTGGAATCCAGAATGCTGCTCAAAATGCTGGAATCCAGATATATGCCAGTAGAGCGACTTTGGCTGCAACTCCCAAAGATAACGAAAAGTTTACTTTTGCTATATAGGGAGGGATACCCACTTGGACCCCTCCTTACACTAGCAGCTGTTGCTAGCGATCACTGTCAAGCGTGAGCGTCGACTTCACTTGGCGGTGGTCATCGTTGGTGTTTTGCTTGCCACTTGCACGTGGCCATTTTCAGTTCTTGCCGCTTGCACGCGGCCTTGCGCTTGCCGCCTGCGCGCGGCCCTTGGAGTCGGCTGCCTGCGTGCAGCCCTTTGTTTGTCTTGCCACCTGCGTGTGGCTTTCCTTGTTTTTCAATACTTGCATTGTAAAGCTTTCTCATAGTGAATTTCCAAAACCTTTCACTTCTAGTGTCATCGGGGGCTAACTCATACGCCCCTTGCACGGGGATCGCTAGGCTGACTTGTGGGTTTAGCGCCACAAGTGCCGCACGCACCGCTTGAAACTTCTTGGTGCGTGACAAGTGGTATCAGAGCCTCGCTGTTGGGATGTCTTCAACTGACGGGGAAACGAGTGGGGCGCTGCCAGCGCCGGCAGCTCGCACCTCAAAGAAGGAGAGGATCGCGAAATTGGAGTCAACAGTTCAAGAGCTCGAGGTGGCATGGACTGAGTTGGCTTCTGCCTCTGGCCTACTACAGAACCGGGTAGAGGAGAATGGCCAGATAGCACAGGACCTAGAGGAGTTGCGTGAAGATGTTCGTGCAACATTGGGCACATTCCGGGATGAGATCCAGGAAATGTCCACGACATTCCGAGACGAGATCAAAGAGCTGTCGAATCAGGTACGTGTGTTATTTCAAACTGTGGGAAATGAGGACCAAGGCTTCGGCCGCGGTCGTGGCCTTATGGCCACAAAACGAAAGATACCTGAGCCGCACGCCTATGGCGGGGCTAGAGATGCAAAAGAGTTGGAAAACTTCCTCTTTGATATGGATCAATACTTCCGGATGGCAAACCCGGATACTGAGGAAGAAAAGGTGGCCACGGCCACGATGTATCTTTCTGGTGACGCCAAGCTTTGGTGGCGGACGAAATATGCCGACATCGAGCAAGGTCGAATCCAGATCGATACGTGGGATGATCTGAAAAGGGAAATGAAGGCACAATTCTACCCCGAGCACGTTGAGTTTAATGCGCGACTACACTTGAGACGTCTCCAGCACACTGGGACGATCAAGGAGTATGTCAAGCAATTCTCTCAACTCATGCTGGATATTAGAGACATGGCTGAAAAAGATAAGCTCTTTTCGTTCATTGTGGGATTGAAACCGTGGGCCCAAACTGAGCTTAATCGCCGGGGTGTGCGTGACCTCGCGACCGCTATCGTTGAAGCGGAACGGTTGACAGATTTCAGCACGCATGATGGGAAGAAATCAGACCATAGCAAAAAGAGTGGTCAACAGACCAACTCACATACTTCCCATGGAAGCAACAACAAGCCCTTCAAGGGCAAGAGTCAGTATACTGAGAAAAGACCCACTCCCAAGGAATCCAGTTCCAAGGGATCAAGTTCCTCGAGTCAGCAACCCAAGCGTGGGTGCTTTTTGTGTGACGGACCACACAAAGCGGCTGATTGTCCAATCAAAGGATCGATCAATGCCATGTTTGCAAAGTGTGCAGAACAGAAGGCGAAAGGAAAAGAGGTCGTCAAAGTTGAGGACGAACCTAGGATGGGTGCCTTGACGTTGCTGAATGCAGTATGCAAACAGACGGCAAGGACCCCTCCCCTCTCAAAAGGCCTTATGTACATCGAAGCGAAGGTCAATGGCGTTCATACCCGGGCTATGGTAGACACGGGTGCCACCCACAATTTCATGTCTGAAGGCGAGGCAATGAAATTGGGCGTAAAGATGGTAAAGGACCCAAGCCGCATAAAGGCAGTAAACTCTGAGGCCCGACAAGTTGCCGGGGTGGCAAAGGATGTAAGCATCACTGTCGGAAGGTGGAATGGAAGGACCAACTTCATGGTCATCCCCATGGATGATTTCCGAATTATCTTGGGCATGGAATTCATGCAAGAGGCAAACGTTGTGCCGATGCCTCACCTAAGGGCAGTTTGTCTGTTTGGGGAGAGCCCATGCATGGTGCCGGCCCTCCAGAAAGGCAAAGAATCAGTTGGGCTTCTCTCAGCTCTACAAGTGAATAAGGGCATTAAGAATGGCGAAGCCACATTCATTCTTGCCCCGTGTATGGAAGACCAGGCAGCGACTACTTCTCCAATACCACCCATCATTGATTGTGTGCTCAAAGAGTTTGGAGATGTTATGCCAGCTGCGTTGCCTAAGGGACTCCCTCCACAAAGGGGAGTAGATCACAAGATCGAGTTGGTACCGGGTGCCACACCACCCGCAAGAGTGCCATACCGAATGGCCCCTCCAGAACTGGCTGAGTTGCGTAGACAGTTAGATGAACTCTTGGATGCCGGGTTCATCCGTCCATCTAGAGCCCCGTTTGGTGCACCGGTGCTCTTTCAGAAGAAACACGATGGGAGCTTAAGGTTATGCGTCGATTATCGAGCTCTTAACAAGCTGACCGTGAGGAACAATTACCCAATCCCACTGATTGCCGACTTGTTCGATCAGCTCTCGAGTGCTCGGTACTTTTCAAAGTTGGACTTGAGGTCTGGTTACTACCAAGTTCGCATTGCTCCGGGAGACGAAGCCAAGACGACTTGTGTAACCCGATATGGGGCCTTTGAATTCTTGGTGATGCCATTCGGCTTGACTAACGCCCCAGCTACATTCTGCACCTTGATGAACAACATTTTCCACGATTACTTGGACAAGTTCGTGGTGGTATATCTCGATGATATCGTTGTCTACAGTCGAACTCTGGAAGAACATGCTGACCACTTGAGAACTGTCTTCAAACTGCTTCGCCGAAACCAGTTGTATGTCAAGCTAGAGAAATGCGCCTTTGTAAAAGATGAGATACTTTTCTTAGGGCATTGGGTTGGCGGTGGACAAATCCGCATGGATCAAGAGAAAGTCCGGGCCATTTCGGAATGGCCGGCACCTAAGTCAGTCCATGAACTGCGTTCCTTCCTTGGCTTGACTAACTATTATCGAAAGTTCATTGAGGGCTACTCACATAAGGCTGCACCCCTCACTGATCTGACCAAGAGTGGGCTCAAATGGTGTTGGTCTGAGAAGGCACAAGGATCTTTTGATGGGTTGAAGTGCGCTATGACAGAGGAGCCGGTGCTGCAGCTCCCAAACCACACCAAACCCTTTGAAGTTCAAACAGATGCATCAGATCTCGCTATCGGTGGGGTATTGATCCAGGAGGGACACCCGGTAGCCTACGAGAGCCGAAAACTCAATGAGACTGAACGACGCTATACTGTTCAAGAGAAAGAGATGACCGCTGTTATTCACTGCTTGAGGACGTGGAGACATTATCTCCTTGGTTCTCGATTTGTGGTCAAGACGGACAACATCGCGAATAGTTACTTTTTGTCTCAAAAGAAGATATCTGCAAAGCAAGCGCGTTGGCAAGATTTCC
>JAURVB010013378.1:0-43870 GCA_033002965.1 Piper betle | reverse complement strand
GTTTGAGATTCTTAGACCATATTTTGGGTCACTTTATGCCTATATTTGATATGACTTGTGATGCACATTGCATTCTTATGCGGTAATTTATGGGCAGCAAAATTTTCATTGTTATCGTTGATAATAGGTGGTTTGCTTCAGTTTGTACTTTTACTGATGATCTTTTTTGTTTTTTCCGTTTTACACTGAGCGTTGCATTTGGTTGGGTTTTTTCACTTTGTGTGTGCCTACCGTGTTAATCAGCTAATGGGATAACCTTTGGTTTTGTCTTGACGCAGATATGAGAAGGAACTCATGAATCCGATTAGGAATCTTATGGGAGGGGAATTGGCTAGGGCTTTGCTTATACAAGTATGTGAACATAGAAGTGTTTTAATACATCGCTACTTCGTTGTTTGACCATCATTTTTTTTATGCAGGTTCAGAAACTGAAACTTGATATTGAGATGTACGTTTATTTTTATATTTCATCATGCTTTTGTTCTCAAAATGTGGCAATATGTTTTCATTAGTTCATTATTTGCTGATCCTTGATTTGTGCTAATATCTTGTGTGGTTGAACAGGGCAATGCTTGAATTAGATCAAATTCTGAGGGCAAATGAAATTAATTTTGCCGTTCTGGCTGCCCTTCCAGCCTTGTGTCTTTCCTTTTGGTTTGATATATCTTGTGCGAGTTTGGGTCACGCAAGTAGCGGTTTTAAGCACTCCTATGTCTTTTTTCTGATATTTAGTAGTGATTGAAATTAGGGATGTTAAAGTGAATGTATGGAAGAGAATTTACTGGTGCTTGCTGATGGAAATGACAACAGTGGACAGATTGAGTGAGATAACATGCTTTTATTATGTTGTTGATAATTGGAAAAACGAGAGATTCCTCTGTTTATTTGTAAGAACACATGAGTTATGATTAAGAACAAAGGAGTCAAATGAACAGGTGAGTCACAGAAGAGCTGATTTTATGCTATGTTGACATCAACTATAAGACGTCATTTGTGTGGAAATATTGTCTGAAGTTGTGCCTGAAGTTAGCTCTCGTCATTAGCATCTATTTCTTTTCTTGACAGATAGGTTGCTGAATGCTAGTTTCCTCGACTTGTCTCTGTATAATGTCTGCCATCTTTGTGTTTGTCAGGATAAAGGGGCGGAAGGAAAAGGAAGGATTGCTAGAATTCAAAGAAGACTTCTAGTAGTTGAGGTTGAGAAGAGGATTATGCATTTTCAGCGTTGTATAGACCAGGGGCAGGTCAAGCCTAGCCTTTCTTCCTTCTGAATTTTAAATTTATTTGGTTATTATTGCACAAATGTTGTCTGTCATCACCTGTGTGTTTGAGCTTAATTGGGTCATGTAATTGTTTATTTTCTGATATCCATTTAATTCGGGGGCTATTACTTTGAATATATTTGATTTTTTATCTTATTGATCCCTTCCTGACATTTAATAATTCAGGGCTCTTTGTTTGAAAATAGTCTGCGTGTTTTTTTCTCGTATGGCCATATTTGTTGTTGCAACTTGGTGATCTGAGTATTCTTTTCATTATAGTCTTCCAATGGAAATAAATTTTCTGTAATTAATTATAGGTTGAAGAAGCTCAAACAATGTTTGGATTTGTTCTCTATAGCCTTGACCGCCTATATAAAGCTGTTGAAAGACATGCAAAGGAAGCTGGGGAATGGCCGAGGTTAGTGAAAGGGTCTCTTGACTTTGCTTTAACGTTTGCACTGACTGCATCAACATATGTTCTTAAATTAGCAGTCGATTTTTCTCTAAAAAGTATTTGAAATTCATCAAACTGCTAAAGGTAAATTAATAATATTATACAATGTTCATCTCCAAGTGTGGGTAAGGGAGAGTTGGCATCGAAAAGAAGGCACTTGTTCGCTAAATTTTGCCATTTTCTTCTCACATGGTTCCTGTAGGAGGATCCTTTTCAGATGAAGTGGAAGGAATACACCACTATCTCAATTAGATTTTCAAGATATTGAAGATGATGTGGCGGCATGTATTGCTGTTTTCAACTGTATTATAGTGGTTTATCTTGCTGATAGCTTTAACATAAAAGATTATGAATATATCTTATCAGATGTGCAGGATTGCTAATAGATTTTTGCTTGCAGTTTAAAGCAGGATATTTTGGATTTGGGAAATTGCAATCTCAGTAGCGATTATAAGCTGAAAATAACCTCGCGCATGGAACGTGTGTACGATTGCTTGCTTCCTTCTACAAAGCGGCGTTAAATGAGCCAATTTTGTTTTGGTAGGAAGCGTGCTTGTTGGTTTCCTTTACGCCAGGAAACAAAATTGAACAATTTTTGTTTCCGAGCTCTTTTCTTTTGGGGTGACCATAATTGACTCCCTGTGGCAATTTTGTTTGTTATTTGTTCAAATTATCGAGTTTGTTATAGCTACTTGGTATGCAAAGGGACATTGTATATTAGTCATCCATCTAACGCGAATTTCAGGTTATTGGTTTTCTTGTCGGAATTTGAAGTTCAAAATATATTTAACCTATCAAATAGCGTTGATCGGTGAGGTTTAATTTTAGGATTGAGTTGAAGGTTATAGACACTAGTGTCTCCAGGCGGATTCACATTTAGCATACTCGACTTTCAGACTAGTTAAAAGCTTCTACGTACCGCCCCGCGCAAATGGGAGTGAATACCCAACTTTTCATGAGAGAACTTCAATCAAACTCGACGACTACTCATGGTACAAATTGGAAATGTTAAAAAAATTTTAGCCGCACCTTTCACCCCCGCTTTGGGATCAAAGCCATTGGCCGTAGGCCAAGCGGGCACTGCTAACTGGGCGTCGTCCGTCACGTGGCAGTTAATTTCTCCCATTAAGCGCGCTCATCATTGGTAGCACTCCGAGGACGTAGGTAGGAGATGAGGCAACATTATCCTCCCCATCTGCAAAGTTGGCCTTTTAGTTGGCCATTTTTTTGCTTCTTGAGTAAGGTCGGGTCGTGACCAAGCGGATGCAGTGGGGCCATAAGGGGATTTGCCTTGCAGGTTTGACATCGGATGCAGTGGGGCCTGGCAAGCGAGCGAGCCTTCAAGATCATGTTCAAACTTCCATACTTCCTCACGAGCTCAGTGAGGAGGGCAATCAGACAATCAAACACGGGTTAGCTGGAGTTGGTCGAAAGCTTCTACAAATTTGTGGGCATGTACGAGTTACAACCATGCGCATCTGGACGTAATTCGGTACATCCAGAAACAGCTGTTTTGTGATGATCAGATTTTTTAGCACATGGCGTGTCCGTAGCCACCAATCCATTAATCCGGAATGTGGAAAACCCAGTTGTTCGCCCTCGAATAAAAATCGACAGCCAGCTGGTCAGCACCCAGAACATATGCATGTATAATATAATTCACATGGCAAATAAGTGATCATGCAAAGTGCTTGAATTTTTGGATCACGTATGGCCATTTTAATTGATTCTTTAAAACAGTCGACAGACAAAAAACAACCACACAAGCGCAGGGCAGGAAGTTGTCAAAGATCATTTTGTACATAAATTAGGCTTTTAACCACCAGCCTTCAAAGAGCCAAAAAGGCCAAACACGAAAATCACTAAACACCCAACAAAACCTCATCGATCAAACAGAGGGAAGAAAAACATAATGGCTACAACAACTGAATTTTGTCCAGACGGCAAAAGAAAAATCACCCCATCTTTGAGAGAGCAAATTAGTCACTACTCTCTATCTTCCATTAGATAAGGGGAACTTCATTGAACTTGGTGAGAGAATCTTCAAAACGAGTATTCTATCTCCCATCAGATGAGTTGAAGGACTCGGCGAAACCATTAGGTCTTGCAGGCAAACTAGTTTGTGTATTGTCATCGAGGCTTTCCGTGGGAAACATTGATCTGGTGTCTGCTTCTAGGGCTTGCCATTTCTTAAGTGCTACCGGCAAGGGTTCGTCCAAATCAATACCAAAGTTATCCTCATAGTTGGTGCTGGAAGGCTTCCAAACATCCACAAGACAAGAAAGAACATTTACCGCATGACCCATATCCGGCCTTTGATGGGGCTCTCTAGCACAACAATGCCCGGCAAGTTCGGCAACTGTAGTTACGCTCGCCAGGGTCTCTTCTGTGAGATCTATGGTTGGATCAACTGCCTTGGGAAGGCTGTCCTTGTTGATTAGCATCCTACGGAACCACGTCACCAAGTACACTGCTTCCTCGGCCATGGTTTCCTCAATGGCCTTTCTTCCAGTTATAAGCTCCATCAATATCACTCCAAAGCTAAAGACATCAACCTTTGTTGTCACACGCCCCGTCGCTGTAGATTTGCATAAGACAGCAGTAGAATAGGTATCACTTCGTTGATAGAAAAAAAACATTTGAATGTACACATCATGGACTGCAAACAAAATAAATCCTCTCGATGAAATTGCCAAGAGTAATATATCATTCCTTTCAGAAAAGACAAATATCAAAGTACACACGCATGCTTAAAACTACAATTAAAGAGTGGATAAACATTTTTGAGACGACTTTGGCATACATAGGAATTTAAATCCGTAGAAGTTCTAGAAATGAGAAATCTTTATGGTTTTGATAAAGCCATCATCTTCATGCAGTAAGGGCTTATACCCGCATAGTTCTACAATAAGAACCAAATTTTCCTATCAGAATTGTCCACGGCAATGTACTATTTGCCTGTAAACTTATCTCTGAGAAACCACAAATGAAGAGCATCGCAATATGCTACTTCCATACGTACTACCAGCCTTTAGCAGAGAGTTAATAACGTAATGTACTTGATATTTGGTTTACGTGTTAAGTCCACTCTCACTCAATTTGTCATCATAAGAAAGTTTAGCCACGTCAATGCTGGCTTAGTTTTTCTCACTCTCAGATACCCTTTTATACAATTGTTTGACTCCCTATAAAATTTTTTAACATTATTCAGCTTTTATGAGGATGAACTAGCAAACAAAAACTAAGAAAGAACAAAGTAAACAATGCAAGTAATATTAATGCGACATCCTAATTGTGATGAGCAATTCGAAATGGCTCAGACATATCGACTCACATCATGTCACACAATGAAAACGCATCAAACATATTTTAACTTTCATAGAATAAGTAGACACATAGAGTTACCTGCGTATTCTGGTGCAAGATATCCAAAGGTTCCAGCCAACCTTGTTGCTACCGAGACTTTTCCATCCTTGCCATCAGGAGCAAGGCAGAACCAGGCCAAAATCTGAAACCTTAGCCCTCAGGTCATCACCAAGTAGGATGTTCGATGGCTTAAGATCACGATGAATGAAGCTCTGGTGTGCCAGAGTATGCAAGTACTCAACTCCCCTTGCCACATCAAGTGCACATGCTCAACCTCTTCTTCCATTCCAAGGGCTTCAAATTTTCTTTCACCCCAGTTAAAAAGGCAGCGACTCAAAGTCCCCTGTGGCATGTATTCGTAGACTAAGAGCCTCTCACTCCCATCCAAACAATACCCAAGAAGAGCCACCAAGTGCCTATGCCTCACTTTGCTCAGAACCGCAACTTCAGACTTGAACTCATCGAATCCCTTGTTGGTAACCACACTAGCCTCCATCCTCTTTACTGCAATCTTCGTTCCATCATGCAATTCACCCTTGTAAACAGTCCCAAAGCCTCCCTTCCCCAAGATATTATCATCACTGAAATTATTGGTGACACTTCTGAGCATCTGTATGGAGATGACCATGTTGGGCGTCTCCAAGACATGTAACTCACTTGGGCCACTGCTAGCATGGCTCATAGTTTCGTTCATGGGGGCAGCAGAGCTTGCAACAGTGATCTTCACCATTTCCCGATCAGAACCAGAGTGCCTAGGATGAATGACAGTGGCATGAGGACTTTGCACTCTACCAAACTTGCTCTTCCTCCTCTTGCAGTAATAGAAGACCAAGTAAGCTCCGACTATCAACACAACCACCCCAACCACAGAGCCAACAATGGCCGGCACCGGCAAAGACGACTTGCTCCCACCAGACCCACCACTGCTCCCATTCCCAGAAGAATTGCTCGTCGGACTCGTACTATTCGGAGCTTCACCTGGCGGCGAATCCTGCCCAATGCCCAAATTCCCATCCGTCTGCAAGACCACATTTTTGAACTCGGGAATCTTACCAGTGAGCTTGTTGTTCCGCACATCCAACTCCTTCAAGCTCGGCAGCGTCGCCAGCTCCGGCGGAATCGGACCGACGAATCCATTGTTGGCAATAATCAGCTTTTGCAGAGACTTGAACTGGGAGAAATCCGGTGAGATAGTACCGGACAAGTTCATCCCCGTGAAGTTGATCACAGATATGTTACCTTCATTGCACGCGATCCCCAACCAGCTACTGCAAGGATCGTTCCCTACCCAGCTATCTGCAAGCTTCGCCGGGTAACCCAACGGCCTAAGAACAGAGAGCAGAGCCTTCACCCGAGCATCGCAGTCGCCTGGCGCCGGCAAGCAGAACCGATTGTCCGTCGGCGTCATGTCGGCGTCCGTCTCCACCGATTTGGGGAACGCCGGCATGGGACCTTGTAAAAGGTTGTTCTTGATCAACACCTTGTTCAAAGACGACAACTTTAGCAAGGACTCCGGAACAGGGCCGGTGAGCTTGTTGTCCCGGACCTGCAACTCCCTCAAGTAGGTGAGGTTGGCGAAGTCGGGCAAGGGGCCGGTGAAGTCGTTAACATGCAACCAGACCTGCACCAGGTTGGCCATCTCCCCGAGCACGGCGAGGGAGCCCGACAGCCGGCCGTCGCCGACCTGGTTGTTGAGCCAGAGCGACTTGTATGCTGGAGCCGGCGAAGGACGCCGGGATCCCGCCGTAGAGGCTATTGTAGGCGAGCGCGAGGTGGTTCAAGCTCGGGAACCCGTCGCCGAAGAAGGCTGGGATGGTGCCGTTCACGTTGGCCGAGTTGGCCGAAAAGTTGACGAGCGCCGCCGCGTCCCTTAAGTCGTCGGGAATCGGCCACGGCGCGAGCTCGGCGTTGTCGTCGAGCGCCACCGCCTGCAGCGCCGTCGCCCCGGCGAACGCCCCCAGCGGCACCGCCGTGAAGCTGTTGTTGCTCAGCAAGAGCACCTGCAGCGCCGACATGCCGGCGAAGCTCGGGAGCGGCCCGCCGAGGCCACAGCCTTGTAGCTCGAGCCGGGCTAGCGAGGTGAGGTTGCTGATCTCGGGCGCGACGGTGCCGCCGGCGAGGACGCGGCCGCGGAGTTGGATGGTGGTGACGCGGCCGGCGGAGCAGATGACCCCGTCCCAGCCGGAGCAGGGGTCGTCGCCGGTCCAGCGGACGGAGCCGGCGGCGTTGAGTGACTTGGCGAGGGCGGCCATGGCGGCTGCGTCGGAGGGGTCGGTGTCGGCGGCGGCGAGGTGGTGGAGGATGAGAGGGAGCAGGAGGAGGAAGAGGCGGCGCCGGCGAGGCATGGCGGCGGTGGATGGCCGGCGTAGGGAGTGGGGGTGGGGGAGAGAGAGGTCGCTGTGGGAGGGAGGTAAAGAAGGAGGGAGTGATAGCACATGGGTGGGGCCCGCAGTACAGCTAATGAGGATTCGGTGGGTCTCGGTCTGGTCTGTACGACACTGAGCTTGGAATTTATGACCTTCGAGTTTAGGTTATTTTCGAATCGTTGCAGTTCCGATAATAATATAGTATATAAAATTACCACTATATTTATAAAAAAGATATACCATCAATATTATTTTTATGTTTAAATATGTTTTTTTATCATTTTTTTGTTATTAATGAATTAAATGCAAAATTCATTTTTCAATAATACTTTCAATTTAATATATTATAATGAGAGGAGTATCATTGTCTTGAAATTTTAATCAAATTATAAATATGGGAAGAAAATATATTTTATTTATCCTCGATTAAACAAACAATATAAGAAAATTTGTTAGTTTTACAACGTTAAATGTAAATACTTTACATGTTATAATTTTTTGTTGTACAATAGTTGGTATGTTTGAGATTGACGTCCAATTGAAGAATGAACAGTCGGCTGATATAGTTTAAGATTTTGTGTTTGGCGTGTTTACCTTTTGTTTGCCCACTTGTGCTGTTGATAGCTGTCGAGTTTGCGGCAATCAGGCCGGACATTGCACGGCTGGTTAATTAGAAATTAGAAATTAGAAATTAGAAATTAGGAATAGAAATAGCTCGCCCTCTCACTTATAATTATTTTTTAATTTAATAAAATAAATCTTTTTAATATTAATTAATTAATATTAATATATTTTCAAATTCTGTCAACTCATTTAAATATAAAAATTATATTATATTTTTTTATTTTATAAAATTTTACCAATTCTTTCAACGGTCGATTTTAGTAAATTTTAAAAAAATTGATATGATATATTTCAAATATTTATCTCAATTTTTACATAAAATATATTTTGTCTAATGATATTAATTACAATTAGGGTGAAAAAATATTTTAAATATTAATGACAAATTGTATTTAAAATGGTTATGCTTGTAAATATAATATTTTAAGGTTTTTTATGTATATTGTGTTTTAGTTATTAGTACAATGGATATATATATATATATATATATATATATATATACATATAATTTATGTCATATATATTATTAACTATTTTATTATACTTTAGGTATTATTCTTGGTAGGGTAGATATTAGATGGTTGAACGAGTGTTACTTACTATTTAATTATAATTTATATACTATTAACCATTAATTGGTATTTTTACGTATAAAACCTTTTCTTATCTTGCTTTCACTTTGGAAGTGACTTGGAAACTACTTTCCATCAATGGTCAATTGAAAAATTTTATAGCCACACCATTTTTCTCCATCCAAATTGTGCCGGTTTTTATTGGTTCACGCGGAGCCTGTATAGATTCTATTAACGAGAAGAAATTTTAACTTAGTTTGAAGTGAGTTAGAAACTACTTTTGGTCAATGGTCCATGGAAAATTTTTATAGTCACACCATTTTTTTCATCCAAATTGTGTCCCACTTTAATTGGTTTATATGGAGTCTATATAAATTTTACTAACAAAAAGAAATTTTAACTTTGTTTGATACGAGATAATATAAACCAACTTGCAACGAAAAAACTCACTTCATAAAATTGTAAAAAGCTACTGACATACACATTGAAAACTTGATATAAAAATAAATAAATAAATAAAATAAAAAAACACACTTGTATAAGAAACTCACTTCTATCTCTTTTCTTCATCGTCATTACCTCACTTAAGTGTTTATTTAAAAATCCACTTAACAAAGTACACTAAAAACCACCATTTTTATCTTTTCCCCACCTTCACCTTATATAAAAGACCTATCTTTTCATAATTTTTTAATTAAAAAACCCACCTTCCCATTATTACCCCACTTAATTCTTATTCAATAACTCATTTATGAAATACAATAAAAAATTACATTTCCTACCTTCACCGCTCTTCAAAAGCCTAGTTCCCTTCTATTCATTCATCCAAAAAGCCAACTTCTTCGTCATCATATCATCAAGTTTATCTTCAAAAGCCCATTCAATAGATTGAAATTTCCTCCTTTCACTTTCACCTCATCTCGAAAAATTATCTCGTAACACTCTGATTCGATCAAGATCGGACCAAATCATGATGGTAGACTTGATGAACTATTCATTGAACTTAATAAAATCGGACTAACAAGAGGAAGCAGATATCAACCCTCAAGTCAGCCTCAATTTTTTACGGTCTCTGTAAAACCCACGATTCGAGTCAGGGTTTTATATTCAGAACCGGTCGGTTCGACCGTTATTTTCGAGTCGAGTCAGTTTCAGAACACGTGTACTGAGCCGACGCCGGTCTCGTGTATGAGCCATGAGGGTCATGTGTACCCAAGTATATGATGATAACGTCATGAACACAGCAGAAAAGAATGAGTTATCAGAATATATGAGAGTATGCAGTTCATTTTTTTATTATGATATATAATGGATCGTAGAATTAGTTTTAGGCTGTTTACCGCGTTAGGACGCGTTACGGGCATTTTGGGTAGGTTGATAGTTCTAGAGCATATCATTATGATTTTTTTGGTGTTGTTTGATTTTACGGGATTTTTCCCGATTTTTATGAATTTTTTTAGGATTTAATATGACTTAGTTATTATACTTGACTCGAGCCGGAGACGAGTCAAGTCTTAATTACAAGTTTGCCACCCAACCTTTCTTCTCCGCCCCCGACCTTTTCTCCCCCACGCCCAAACCCTAGCCGCCGCGCCGCCCCTGTTCGCGTGCCACCGCCGCCACGGCCGACGCCGCCTGGCCGTCGATCGACGCCGCCCAGCCCGGCCACGGCGTCGCCCTGCCGCCCCGACCAGGCCCGGCCACGAGCTGGCCGCCGTGACGCGAGGAATCACCGCGGTGACGCAGCGCTTGCGTCGCCGATCGCGCCGCCGCCGACCGTCGCCACCACGATCAGGTGGTCGGCTCGACGTCCTCGACCCCTCAGCTGCCTTTCCCGACCGGAGCGGAGGCCATCGCCGGCCTAGCCGGCCGGATCTAGCGACCCATCGCCGCCGCTCCATCTTATGCATTTTCCGGCGAGCCACCACCTCCGTTGGCCGCGTCGACCTCGTAGATGAGTCGGGCTCGCCGAGCCGGTTCCGAGGGTACCCAACACGACCACTTTCCGGCCAGTAGACGCCGCCGGCGATTGTCGCCGGAAAACCATCGGAAGTCGCCGGAAAACCGCCAGCAGCTGCCGGAAAACCGCCGGAAAATCGGAATTTCTGGAATTCACTGGAATTCATCGGATCTTCCGCGGGGCTCACCCAGTCGAGCCCGATCGAGCTTCGGACGCCGATGAGCGCCGAATTTGAGTTCCGAGACACGCGACGGAACCCTAACCGTCGCCGATTGTCGACAACGTGAGGTATAATTACCTCCGATTGATTTATTTAAAATTGATGATAATTGTTAGCATAGCATGCTAGGGTTGATTAATTATCATGATTAATGTCTTGACCATGAATAAAGTAAAGATGTGCATGATGAGATTATTAGTGAATGAAGTAAGTGATCTAATGAGATGAATTGTGTATGAGCATGTTAATCTAGTACGATGCAACTTAGAAGAACAGAATAAAATATGGTATGAATAGTTTGAGTTAGGATTATTTACTCTTATAATTATCTGATTGTTATTTTGATGGATGATCTTGTGGTTGCATTGTGTGTGATTCATTGATTTTGATGCATCATTTAGTTAGCGGGCGTTAGTATTTAGTTTTGATGTGTAGGTACGGAGTAGGAGCTCGCCGCCTAGGCGCGATGACACGCTTGGAGCTTCTACCAGGTCCGTTTAGGACTCGTCTCTGATTTACTCTTTCTATTGTATGTTTAATTTATTGCCTGCAGGACGGGTTAAGTGGCGTTTTATCGGATCCCACTTAACTCGGGCCATTTAACCGAACATTTTCCGGATTAATAACCCCTCGAGGATGAGATCCCTCGAGGTTGATTTCGAAAACAAGATCCACCACAAAGTTGCCTTCGGGCCTATTATATAAATCCCTACCCAGCCTATATATATGTAGTTTTCGCGTTTTCAGTGAGACGAGAGATGGAGAAATCGACTGCACGTACCATGCAGAGGATGCCGTGACAGTCAAAGCGGGCTCTGGATTAGTGCCAGCGGACTGTTCCATTCCCGAGGGATCCTGACAACTCCGCGTTTGAGTTCCTCACACCCGGAGAACGTGGAGGTTTACGGGTACTGTTTAGTACAGCGCATGTCCGGACTTGTGGTTCAAAGGGTACTAAAGGCGACTGCCTGAGAGTACTCGGCCTTCGTGCTCAAGGCCAGGAGAAATATGGAGGTACGGAGAGGGCTTAGGATAAAGTTTCACGAGAAGTACTGAAAAAGAAGTGCCGAGAGCGGCATAGTACCAGCAGCAGATCAGTAAGTTCGGGATGCTACCGGGTCTGCAGCCCAGTGGCTCCTCAGTAGTGCCCTTCAGAGTGTTCACGTGGAGTATATGATGTTTTCTTTCATATGAGAGTTTGCTCTCATAGCCAGCTTGTTATAGTTATTTTATTTTCCGGACCAGTAACACTTGTTACTGACGTGTTTTTATACTATATGTAGGTAATAATCACGAGTTGGATGAGCCAGCTTGGACGGAGGAGCAATGAGGTCTTGTGCACACACACATGTTAGATTTCTGAATGTTTAATATTGTATTATTATGTTATTATATTGTGAATGACATGATTAAATGTTTGAGCATGATGATATGATGTGAATGAAATGCTAAGACACGATAACAACATGCAAAATATGATCAGAGTTGAGCAGCGGAAGCGTAGTGGGTTGAGACCCAAGCTTCAGAATGAATACGTTATAAATGAGATTCTGTGTGATTGTTAATGCATGCCGATATATTTGTATATATGTATATTTTGACAGGGTGGGCCCATAATTGCACTTTTAGGGAGACTCTGTTAGTTTTACTTCAGAATTTTCATCGATTTTGCTTGTAATTGTGATGGTGTGAAATTTTATTTGCATGTCATTCATGTAGTACCATGTTAGGATTTTGTGCATGCATTCATTCATGACGGATCGTATCTTCATCTTAAGATGCCGTAGATTAGATCCGCATGAGTTAGGTTCGGGTTAGCCGACCTAACCGGGGCCTGTAACATGCCGGTTCGGTTCACGAGCGTGAACCGGATTTGGGGTGTTACAGTCTCAATCCAAACTTTCTGTCTATATGTATATTGCATATACCCATAAGTGGGCTCCACTAGGCCATGAATTATTAGACATTCAGATCATGCCACATGGCAAGCTCTGAGCCATCCACATCACCCCTAGCTCCCCACCCAGTTATCTTTCAAAATTTTTTCATGATTTTCAGAGTTTTACACCTTAATGGCCCCGCCACATTGGCTCGCCGGTCATGAGTCTTCGCCTCGCCCTTGGCTATCGGATTGGCACTACCAGGGCTGCCTCGCGGTTGGCTATCTATCCGTAACCCTCACCACCATTGGCACTGCCGGTGACGGAGTTTTTGCAGCCAATTTTCACCACCGTCGCCACCCTTTTAGGCCATTTTCTGGCAATGAGTACCGCCTGCCCGTCAGACCTGTTTACCCACGTCTACTTGCCCGCCTGCTTGCCCAAGTCCTGTTCACCCATTCGTGTTCACCTACATGCCCAAGCCCGTGTCCGTGTCTAGCAGTCCAAACTTGTAAAACCCGTGACTCGAGTCAAAGTTTTACATTAGTGAACTAGTCATTTCTACTGTCAGTTCAAGTCGAGTCAGTTTCATGAACTGCATGCTGAGTCGAGGCCATCCGTGAGTATCCGAGCGATGAAGGTCAAGTGTACCGAGTATATGATGATAACATCGGGAAGACAATGAGAAATGAGTTAACATAGTATATAAAAATATGCAGTATATTTTTTATGTATTTGATCGTAGAATTATTTTTAGGTCAAATCACACAATAAGACGCGTTATAGGGTAGCTTGGGTGGGCTATTAGTTATAGAACATGTCATTGTGGTGATATGGTGTGTAATATATTTTATAGGTTTTTCCCTTATTTTTTGGATTTTTTTTCTAGAATTTATTATGAGTTAGTTGTTATTTTTTACTCAAGTTGGAGTCGAGTCAACATTTATTTATGATATCGCCACTGAACTATTTCTTCCCTGCGACACTTATCTTCTTCCCCAAACCCTCGAGCCACCCCCTCTGCTAGTCGACTGATTCTGCCGCTGATCGACGCTGCCAAGCCTTGTCGTACAGTTACTGTGTCGCTCTGAGCGCCCCCGGCTGCCATTCAGCCTCCATGACGTGAGGGAGCCACGCTCCCATCGCCGATCCCGCTGCCGACGACCATCGCTGCAGCCATCTAGTCACCGCCTAGACGTCTCCCACCCTCCCACTACCTTCTCTGACCTGAGTGGAGCCCAGCGCCACCCACATCGATCCGGATCTCCACACCCCACCGCCAACAACCTTGTTTTTGCCCTTTTCCGGCAAGCCACGACAACAGTTGTCAAAAAACCGCTGAAAAGTTGCTGGAAAACTGCGGAAACAGTTGAAGCAAAAAACAGTCAGAAACCACTGAAGAATTGGATTCGTTGGAATTCACTAAATATTCTGCTAAACTCACCGAGTCGAACCCAACTGAACTTCGGGTGCCACCGAGTGCCAAATTCAAGCTCTGAGATGCGCGATAAAACCCTAATCGTGGCCGATTGCCGAACAACATGATAGGATTGATGAATTGACGTGTTAGAAATTTTTATTGTAAATAAAAATAAAATATGAATTGTCGTGGTTAAAGTGTGTAAAATGAATGCTAAGGAACTAATTAGGTAAACTAAGTAATTATCGTAATTTAATGCAACATAGCATAGGAAAACTTATGTGTGATTGATGTATGATGTGGTGTGTGTATGATTAAGATGTTTGATGCATCATTTAGTTAGCGGGTGTTAGCTTTTAGTTTGATGTGTAGGTACCGAGTAGGAGCTCGTTGCCTAGGCGCATGGACACGATTGGAGCTTCTACGAGGTCTGTTTAGGATTCGATCCCGATTTATTGTCTCATTCTATCGTGATTTATTTTAACAGGTAAGTGGACGTGTCAAAGTGGTGGATTTATTGTATTCCAATTCCACACGGGCCATTTAGCCGATTGTATTTTTGAATTAATAACCCTCGAGGATGAGATCTCTCGAGTTTGTTTTCGAAACTTAGATCTAACTCACGATGCCTTCGGGCCTATTATATTGAAATCCCTACCTAGGCCTATGTATATGTAGTTTCGCGTTTTAGTGAAACGTGTGACGAGGGAAACTGACGGCCACGTCTTGAGATAGGGCATGTGTTTGTTAAAGCGGGCTCTAGAACTGGTGAGCGTCCAATCCATTCTCGAGGGATCTTGATAACACCACCTTTGAGTTCCTCAAATGGGGAGAAGTGTGGAGGTTTATGGGACAAATTCAATGTCTGAAGTTCATTGACAAACTTTAAAATAATCTACGTATAGAAACTTTAAATTCGATGTCCGAAGTTGGTCAGACTAAATTTTGTCTGACGAAATTTTGGACAGGCGCGGACAATAATTCGTCTGATTATTTTAAAGTTTCTATACGTAGATTATTTTTTGTTTGACTTTAAAAATTTAGAGCATGTTAACTAAATAGTAAGTGGTTTTATATGATTATTAATATGAATGTATAGTTCTAAATTCCTAAATATAAGAGTTACTTTTATCCTTTTTATATGTATGTCATTTTTGGATATTTAAGATATTAAATATCAATTTTATGTATAAACTTAATTAATTTTACTGTATATTTATATTTTAAAATTTTCATAAAATATAATATTAGTCTTACAAATGTTGAAGACATTATATTATTGATATAAAATATCAGACACTCGGTTGAGTCGGTTCGGTTGGACAAAGAAATGTCCATGCTTGGTTTGTTTTAATTTGATCAGTTCATGGTTAAATTCGGTTGGACATGCTTTGGATATCGGACGGACGGACAAATTCGAACGTCCACGCCACCCCTATGTACGACAGCGTTGGAACCCAAGCATCTCATCCATGTTTTGCATGTTGCATCACCATCTTAAGACGTTGAGGGTAGATCCGGGTCAGCTTAACCAAATCAAGTAAATTAGAAAATGGGGTGTTACTGATGTGGTATCAGAGCTAACTCTTGGTTGATTAAGATCGTAGAGGCATTACAGGTTACATGTGTGCAAAAGTAGCTCCGAGCTGTACCAACAGGAATTTTTCTGTCTTAATGTTTTTGGTTTGCCGATTTTCTTACCAAATATTAGTGTGCCAGATTTGAGTAAGGAGTACCAGCAAGATGGTGAACTCAGACTCGTAGGCTGCAGATCAGGGCCCCATCCCCTCCATTGCCCAGACAGGAGAGTCGCAACCATGGTCATAGTGACGCAGCTTCTAGTCAACCAAGGACCATAGTGCCACCAGAAGAGGCTAGCGTGCCAGTTTTAGTTAGCCGATGTAGTGAGAGCCATCATTGAGATAGTCGGTGTGATAGTCACCCTAGCAGAAGCAGTCGATAGGAGAGGGATGTAGCGATTTCCAGGTTAGCTGAAGTTCAAATACAGATGCAGCAAAACCAAGAGGAATTCAGGAGGGAGCTCAGGCAGATAGCTCTTTCAGTGGCCAGAGCTGAGAAAAGACGAGCAGTAGATGAAGAGGCACGAGGAGAGCCAGTAGTTCCCATGGACCGTTGTCACCTTCTCCATCGCTGCAACAGAGGGCTACTCCAACAACGGCTCCTCTATTTGTCCCATTTCTGGCTAGAATGAGATCGGATGTCAGTGGACCCACCGTAGCAGGTAGCAGGCAGATTGCATGTGGAAGTGGAGCTGCAGGATGTGACAGTGTACCAACAGGTACAAGACCACATATTCCATAGTATGAGCTAAGAGAAGGGTCAAATAGATCAGTATATGTAAGGAATCTAGAGTTGTGGCAGTATAAAAGGTTCGTGAATAATGGTAGACGACCTTTCTTTGGGAAGTTGGATGCAGAAGAGGCATTCTTGTGGATATCATCGGTCATAGGAGTGTTTGGTAGTATGGGATGCCCGATGGAGCACATAGTACGCATCATTAGAGGGGCATTCCAAGACGAAACTAGAGTATGGTGGGATTCAGTGTAGAATTCCAAATTTGCCCACCGTCAACCCCATGACATCACTTGGGAGGAATTCAAAGTAAATTTGATGGAAAATACTTTTCGCCAGATGTCAGGAAGAGGAAAGAGCAGGAATTCCAGACATTGAAGCAAAGACCCATGACAGTGGTGCAATACGAGACCAGGTTTAGAGCTCTGGAGAGATTCACACCAGATTTGGTTCTCGCCGAAGGGAGAAGAATAGAACATTTTTATGAAGGCCTCTATCATGAGATTAGGATGGCCTATTTGGATAGAAATTTTGCTACTTTTGGTGACGTTGTGAGAGCTGTAGGCAAGGCAGAGCGAGTTATATCTGCTAGACCTCGCAGGGATTTTGACTAGAAGCAGCAACATCCAAGGTCGTATTAGGCAGAGTAGGGAGCACAAGAGAGATGTCAAATAGACGCACCAGTTACCATGACGGCTATCCATGGCCAAGTTCATGACAATAGAGCACCCTTCTGTCAGAATTGCCAACGTCATCATGGAGGTGAATGCAGATTAGGCATGAAAGTTTACTACAATGGCGGTTAGCCAGGACATCAAGCTGCAGATTGTAGATTAGGCACTAGGGTATGTTATAGTTGCGGTCAACTAGGGCATAAAGTCGCAACTTGTCCAACTAGCTAGACCCAGCAGTTGACGCTCCGAGCGTCTCCACAGAGACTTGCACTCCCAACTCCCCATCAACAACCACATTAGTGAGGCCAACAGGGCCAAGGTCAAGGCCAGAGAGGCGAAGACTAATAGCCAACGAGACAACAGTAGAGGGGACAGAACCAGAGAGTGTACATGGCTACAGGGCAAGCTAGACAGCATAAGGGTAGGCAACATGCACCACTAGCTCAGTAATCAAGTTGTACCACCAGCGACATCTCCTATCCCAACACAACAGTAGCCAGTGAGGATGTATGCAACCACTGTGGCATAGGCACTCGAGGATACGACGTTCGTGACCGAAAGATTTGAACAGCAGACAGAGAAGATAGGCAGAGATGTTAGCATATTACGAGATTGACATAACGTACCACGAGGGCAAAGGGAATGTAGTAGCATATGCGTTGAGTAGCAAGCCAAGACTCTCATACTCTCCAGGACTGGCAGCAGTGTCAGTGACTTAGTATACTACCGGCCATAAATAGTTGGTTGGAATAATGGTGAGATTAGTCATTCAGCCGAGTATACTTGAGCAGATCAGGATTGCACAGGAAGTAGACCCACAGTTGAAGCAGTGGTTGGAACAGGGAACACATCAGGAATTGGCCAAGGATACAGATAGGTTAGTCAGAGTAAGAGGTCGACTCTTTGTGCCAAATGTTCTAGAGTGTCCTCGACTTTGAAATATAATTCTTCATGAAGCTCACACGTCAAGATGCTCAGTGCATCCAGGTGGACTGAAGATGTACCACGATGTCCGATGAACATATTGGTGGCCAGGAATGAAGAGAGAGGTATACGACACATTTGCTAGATGTTTGGTGTGCCAGCAAGTGAAAGTTGAGTACGTACGCCTAGGTGAAATGCTACAACCATTGGAAACCCCATAGTGGAAGTGGGAGAGCATAGCGTATGACATTGTAGTCAATTTGCCTAGGACCCGCCTACAAAAGGGCACAGTATGGGTCATAGTAGATCGACTCATAAAGACCGCACACTTCATACCAATCAGGATGGATTACCCACAGACCACTTTGGCCACGTTATACAAAGACCAAGATAGTCAGGCTACATGGAGTGCCACAGAAGATCATGTTAGACAGGGATCCAAGGTTCGCATCTCAATTTTGGAAAGCTTTTTAGGCAACTATGAGAACTAAATCAAGATTCAACACAACCTTTTACCCTCATACAGATGGGCTGACTGAGAGAACACAACAGATCCTAGAGGATTTGCTTCAATCATGCATCTTGGATTTCAGGCAACTATGAGAACTAAATCAAGATTCAGCACAACCTTTTCCTTATACAGATGGGCTGACTGAGAGAACACAACAGATCCTAGAGGATTTGCTTGAGCATGCATCTTAGATTTCGGAAGAAGGAAGAACACCTACCTCTAGTGGAGTTCTCCTACAACAACAGCTATCAGGCCATGATAGGAATGTCACCATTTGAGGCACTATACGACATACCATATTGATCCCCACTGTGTTGGATATAGGGCAGTGGGCTAGTAGTTGTTGGGCTAGAGATGATCTAGCAGACATAGGAAGTGGTAATGTGGATCAAGAAGAGAATGAGGTCAGCTCAAGACAGACATAGAGGTTATGCTAATCAGCATAGATGTGAGGTTCATTTCGTGTTAGGAGATCACGTTCTCCTGAAGGTTTCTTCGACTAAGGGATATATTGGACCATTTGATGTGATCGAGCACATTGGACCAGTGGCTTACAGGCTAGCATAGCCGCCCCACCTATCAGCTGTGCACAATGTCTTCCATGCGTCGATGCTGAAGAAATACCATGCATACAACTTTCATGTTGTCAGTTTTAGTGAAATAGAGCTGCAACCAGACCTGATATATCCGAAAAATGCAGTTCAGATCGTGGATCGCAGAGTTCAGATTCTCCGAAGGAAAGAAGTTCCCCTAGTACGAGTGCAGTGGACTCAAGGAGAAGTTGAATAATCTACATGGGAACGTGAAGATGAGATGAGGAAGCGATACCCAGAAATATTCAAACAACCAGCTTCACAACCAAGTACCTTACCAGAGATTATTTTTCAGATTATGGATGAGTTTGATACTTCCTTGGTTAAAATTTCAAGGATGAAATTTTTCTGAGGGAAGGTTGTAAAACCCATGACTCGAGTCAGAGTTTTACATCAGCGAACCAGTCGGTTCAAGTTGAGTCAGTTTCATAAATCGCGTGCTGAGTCAAGGCCAGCTGTGAGTTCTAAGCGATGAGGGTCAAGTGTACCGAGTATATAATGATAACATCGGAAAGATAGTGAGAAATGAGTTATCATAGTATATGAAAATATGCAATATATTTTTTGATGTATTTGATTGTATAATTATTTTTAGGTCGAATCACACAATAAGACGCGTTATAGGGCAATTTGGGTGGGCTATTAGTTATAGAATATGTCATTGTGGTGTTATGGTGTGTAATATATTTTATGGGATTTTCTCTATTTTTCTGGATTTTTTTCTAGAATTTATTACGAGTTAGTTATTATTTTTGACTCGAGTCGGAGTCGAGTCAACATTTATTTACGATATCGCCATCGAACTATTTCTTCCCCCTGACACTTATCTTCTTCCCCCAAAGCCCTCGACGCTGCCTCCTCTACTCATCGCTGACGCCACCAAGCCCCGTAGTGCTGTTGTCATGCCGCCCCGAGTGCCCCTGACCGCCACTCAGCCTCCATGATGTGAGGAAGCCGCGCCCTAGCACCGCGCTCCCGTCATCTAGCGACCGTCGCCATCGCCATCCAGTCGCCACCTCGACATCTTTGACCCTCCCATGACCTTCTCTGATCGGAGTGGAGCCCAACACCGCCCACATCGACCGGATCTCCACACCCCACCGCTAATGGCCTTATTTTGCCCTTGTTCGGTGAGCCGCCATCTCCATCAACCATGTCGACGTCGTACATGCAGCGGGCTTGTCGAGCCGGTGCCAATGGTACCCTATACCACCACCATCCAGCCAGTAGCCACCGCCGGCAACAAATGTTGGAAAATCGCCGAAAAGTTGTTGGAAAATCGCGGGAAACTGTCAAAAATCGCTGAAAAACTGCCAGAAACCACCAAAAAATCGATTTCACTAGAATTTACTGAATCTTCTGCCGAACTTACCCGGTCAAACCTGATTGAACTTCAAATGCCACCGAGTGCCGAATTTGAGCTCTAAGACGAGCGGTGAAACCTTAGCCGTCGCCGATTGCCAACGACACGAGGTATAATTACCTCTGATTTAATTATTTAAAATTGATGATTGTTAGCATAACATGATAGGATTGATGAATTGACATGTTAGATATTTTTACTATAAATAAAAATAAAATATGAATTGCTTGGTTGAAGTGTGTAAAATGAATGCCAAAAAACTAAGTAGGTAAACTAAATAATTATCGTAATCTAATACAACGTAGCGTAAGAAAACTTATGTATGATTGATGTATGATATGAGTGTGTGTATGCTATAGGATGTTTGACGCATCATTCAGTGAGCGAGCATTAGCTTTTAGTTTGATGTGTAGGTACTGAATAGGAGCTCGTCGCCTAGGCGCATGGACAAGATCAGAGCTTCTATGAGGTCCGTTTAGGACTCGATCCTTATTTATTTTCTCATTCTGTCATGATTTATTTTAATAGGTAAGTGAACATGACAAGTGGTGGATTTATTGTGTCCCACTCCACACGGGTTATTTAGCCCATCGTATTTCTAGATTAATAACCTTTGAGGATGAGATCCTTCAAGTTTATTTTCGAAACTCAGATCTATCTCACGATGCCTTCGAGCCTATTATATTGAAATCCCTACCCAGGCCTATGCATATGTTGTTTTCACGTTTTAGTGAGACGTGCGATGAGGGAAATCGATGGCCACATCTTGAGATAGGGTGTGTGTATTGTGAAAGCGGGCTTTGGAACTGGTGAGCGTCTACTCCATTCCCAAGGGATCCTGATAACTCCACCTTTGAGTTCCTCAAACCCGGAGAAGTGTGGAGGTTTACGGGTACTTCTATGCAATGTATGTCTAGACTTGTGGTTTCAAAGGGTACTGAAGGCGTATGCCTGAGAGTACTCGGCCTCTGTACTTAGGGCTAGGAGTAATACGAAGGATGTAGAGGGCTGAGAGGAAAGAGAATGATTTTCCTGTACAAATGGATAATTTATATGGCCAAGGAAGGAGAATGATATGGAAAGGGAATGCTGCCGCCTGAGGTCGACGACTCCCATCATTGCCCTTATGAGAGTTCTTGAGGAAGTGTATGAGGTTTTTATTCAACAGGAGGGTTAGCTCTCCTGTGTCTGTTTGTTATTAGTTATTTCTGGACCGGTAACACTCGTTACTGACGTCTTTTTATTATAGATGTAGTTGAAAAATCTCGAGGAATGAGAGCTGTCGAGACTGCGGAGGAGCAGCATTAAAATTGCGCACACATGTACCTGCCGAGTGTATGTAATGATGATGATGTGTATTGAACTATGTAGATGAAATTGATATGCTATTTTGTGAATTTATTATATATATTCAGCATGTGAATGAAAATGGAAAGTGGAAAATGGATTGGGTAAGCTATAGAATGAGGATAACTAGAATGTGAAGAACATACTCAGTTTGGATTGTATTTTCGATTTATTGTTACAAATATATATACTAATTGTTGTTGACAGGGTGGCTCCTATTGCACTTTTAGGGGTAACTATCGATTTTGTTTTAAAATTTTAATCATTTTCATTAAACTTTTTGTTTGTTTGGTTTATTTGTGTACATGTTTGCATATCATAACATGCATATAGGACAACATTAGAACCCAATTATCTCATCCATATTTTGCATGTTGTATTGCCATATTGAGACGTCGAGGGTAGATCCAGGTCGACTTAACCGAATCAAGTAGATTAGCAAACAGTTTAGTCGCTGGTGACATTTTTGGGTCGGTTCATGGGTGAACCGAAACGGGGTGTTGCAAAATCAACCAAACCAACCCAGTCAACCCAACCCACCAATTTATCTGACCCAAATCGAGTTAATCCGGCCGACCCAGTTCGGTTCTGTGAGTTAACCCGTTTCAGCTCATTTTCGACTGTTTTCGGTAATTCGAGAACCCTTATATTAGTTTTGATATATATTCACATTATTATGTATATTTTGATGTTATGATTTTATTTATTTATTTATTCATTATTGTTTATTCTTTTTTATTTAGATGTTTGTTGTATATGATGAGTGCTTATGTGATGATTTATTATTAATATTGATATGTTTACTTATTAATATTAATCTTATTCATGTTTATTAAATTTCATATATTTAATTAATTATTTATTTATTTATTCATTGCATGTATGTTATTATTTATTTGTATTTAATTGTGTATTTTGAATTGGATAACTATGAGGAGTATGATATTATTATTATTCATGATTAATTAAAGTTAACTATTAATTTATTTATTTATTTATTGAATGATTATCCATTTATTTATTTAATCTGTGTATATATATATATATATATATATATACATATACCAACACGAGTATATATGATATTTACTCATATTTAGCTGTGTATTTATATAGTATATGTTATTATTATTTTATGATTAGAGTATAGAATATTTTTGTGTATTTATTATTTATCTATTTATTCACTGAGTGTATGTATTTATTTATTTATTATTTGTTATTAGTTATTTTCTTTATTATGTCTCGATTTGCATGTTGTATTTTTAGTTGTAGGTTTATTTAGCAATCTTTTTTATTAGGATATATTAATGATGTAAGCACACACCACAAGTTTGTATTATATAGAGATTTTAATATTTTACTGAGTAGTGGGCTTTGATGTAGGTTTCAGAGTCGGAGTTCGAGCTCGTCGTAGAGGAGATGTCACGCTTGAAGCTTGGACCACAGGTCTGTTAGGACTCTTCTCATTTTTTTTATCGTTATACTCCATTACTGATTTGATTTTCAGATCGCCAGATGTGTTAAGTAGTTGTTTTATCGGACCCCACTTAACACGGGTCATTTAGACGTATTTTACTTCCGTGATTAATTACCCTTGAGGACGAGATCCATCAAGTCTTATTTTGAAAACAAGATCCACCGCAAGTTACCTTATGACTTATTATATAAATCCCTTCCCATACCTATATATGATTTTTTCATGTTTTTTGGTGAAATGTGAGACAGGGGAAAATCGATTACCACGTTTTGAGATAGGGCACATTCTAGTCAAAGCGGGCTTTGGATTTGGTGAGCCTCCGTTCCATTCCTGAGGGATCCGGACAACTCCACTTTGAGTTCCTCAAACTCGAAGAAATGTGGAGGTTTATAGGTATTGCAATGCAGCGCATGTCTAGACTTGTGGTTTAAAAGGGTATTGAAGGCGCATGCCTGAGAGTACTCGGCCTCTGTACTCAGGGTCAGGAGTGATATGTGGGATGTAGAGTCTAAAAGAAAAGAAAGTGATGTTCCAGCACAAGGGATAGTTTTTAAAGTTGTTGAAGTATGAGATGAGATAGAAAGGGACGCTATCGCACGATATCGACGGCTCCTATTTAACACCCTTATGAGAGATTCAGTGAAGGAGTATATAAATATTTTCACTTAACAGGAGGGTCAGCTCTCCTGTGCTAGTTTGACTATTAGTTATTTCTAGACCATTAACACTCGTTATTGACATTTTTCATATTATATATGTAGGTTTCATGATTCTGAGTTGGCTGTGGTGGGAGGACAGATAAATGTTACACACACTTGAGCTCGGCGCAGTTATTTTCTTTTACATTTTTACCTTTATTTGATTTGTTTTTTATGTGTATTTAACGATGTCTTCTATTCTCTTGATGCCAAGTAGGTTACTTCTATCTATATTATTGATTGAGTCTTATAGACTAGCTGCTTTAGACATGACTCGACTCGATCACGACATTTCTCATCTGGTTCTTAGGTGAACCAAAATCGAGGTGTCACACTTATTCATCCATGTATGATCTATATTCTTACTATTTAGATTTTACGTTACTGTTACATAGCTTGTTACTTCACCATGCCATGAAATTGAAACATTACAAGGGTCATGGCTACCTGTTTCATATACCTTCAACATAAGGAAGTAAACAATACAGGGCATCATTAGTTGCTATAGGTTCATACCCTAGCATTTGGTCTTCACGTGTACTCTCCAAGGGATAAGAAACGTTAGCTCCTGTCCACATTTCTCTTATACACTCAAGCAGCTGCAACTACAAAGTTTAGCCTACCTTATTAAGCTCCTCATCATGTTTTTGGAATTTGAGGCTTATATAAACAACCTATAGAAACTTGTTTATTTTATGCCCAAAAATTTATTCAACAACCTGCAAAATAGAGCCAATGTAATAAACAAAAGAACACACACACACACACACACTAAAATCACCAATACATAAGACTCATACATAGGTTAGGGTCAAGCCTACGTAAGAGTCCATTACACGAGATTCAATTACATGAGTCCAAGTAGTATGAATTACATAACATGATCGTAAAACATAGAATAAACATTAAATACATAAGAAGCATCCAATCCCAGCCTTCCACCTCGAGCCCTCTAATCCATCCGTCTATGCCAACCAACCCAAGTGCACGTATATATAAAAACACATGTTGGCAATCTAAAGATCATTGAGTTTGTAGTTAACATAGGGAATATATCAAGCTGGTAGATGAATGTCGTAACATTCACGAGACTTGTCTGAAACTTCAAGAATTTTCACACAGGGCTATAATCATAATCATAAAAGAAGTAAGTTATCGCTGCTCAAACATAACAATCACACACACATAAAAGAAGTCCATACTTCATCCTTCTTATACCACCTCCATGGTACTCTATGGCAAGGAAAGAAAATTTGGTTAGTGCCACAATTATCAGAAATATGTTGCGTTACACTTTATCCCCATAACCATATTGCTCAAGGTCAAGGGAGTATCATCATGGCCGGCATATCTCCATACATCACGTTGCATTGCTCATCAAAAAATCCACTTAAAACATACTTATATATATATATATATATATATATATATATATATATAATATATATATATAAGGCTTAGGTAGGGGATGTTAGACTTTATTTAGATTTCATATCAAATCATCGAGAGAAATTAAACTAGATAAATAAAATAGCGGAAGCGTACCTGAAGCCATAAAGAAATCAGAGTCTTGATCACTTAGGTTTTGGATCTTCCAAATTCAAGACTAGTTTTCTAAACCAAAGTTCTGGACAATGGGATACCAGAACGAAAACCAGATATGAATTCAGGGACCATAACCTCCTTATTTATAGCCTTAGTTCCATAAATTCAATTCCACCCATTACGAAAGAGAATTTATGAAAAGGTATCTACACATTAAATTCCACACTTTCTCATTAAATTCCACACTTTAATTTATGGCTCATAACCCTAAACTTTAGTAGATCAATTTAATTTAGCCAACCTTATATAATAACATATGATACAATTCCTGATTCATGTATATATTTATGTCCAATTTCCAACAATCTCCCACTTGGACTTAATATATACACAAAATAATTGTATAACTTTATGAGCTCCAAACATATGTCATTATACCAAAATAACAATCTCGTCCATTAATCAATGTCAATATAGGATCAAGGCGATTTTCGTCACATTGAGCGTAACTAAACCTTCCATGGTCACATACACCAACATAATCAAATGACATAGATCAAGTATGGATGTGTAGCATGAAAATTACATGTAATTTGATCTGAACATGCCTATTTTCAACTGGTCCAACCTTATGAGATCACCAAAATACTAAAACAGAGTGAACCTTAAACCAAAATACTGCAGTTCAATACAAACTCCCACTAAAGTAACATATCATCAAATGATACAATACCCATCTGAGCAACATGCTCATGAAAGACCTTGGGTAGTAATCCTTTAGTAAGCGGATCCGCAACCATGGAGTTTGTTCCAATATGTTCTATTGATACTTTACCACTCTGAACTCTTTCTTTCACAACAAGAAACTTGATCTCTATATGTTTTGATTTAGATGAGCTTCTGTTGTTATTTGAATATGATACTGCAGACTGATTGTCACAAAATATCTTAAGTGGTCTTTCAATATTATCAACAATACGCAGCCCTGTGACAAAATTCCGCAACCATATTCCCTGATTGGATGCCTCATAACAAGCTATGAATTCGGCTGCCATAGTGGAAGAAGCTATGAGTGTCTGCTTAGCACTTTTCCAAGAAATAGCTCCGCCAGCTAGTAGATAGACATAGCCAGAAGTGGATCGACGACTATCTTGACATCCAGCAAAATCGGAATCAGAATATCCTGTGATCTCAAGTTGATCTGATTTCCGATATGTGAGCATGTAATGTTTTGTTTTCTGAAGATACCTCATGACCCTTTTGGCTGCTATCCAGTGATCCAACCCTGGATTACTTAGATATCTGCCCAACATTCCAACAATATACGCAATATCTGGACGCGTACATACTTGAGCATACATAAGACTTCCCACTACTGAAGCATAGGGAATCTTTTGCATTTCCTTTTCTTCTATATCATTTTTGGGGCATTGATTGAGACTGAATTTGTCTCCTTTAGAAATAGGGGTATCTCCTGGTTTACAATTTTGCATGCCAAATCTTTTAAGCACTTTTTCTATATATGTCTTTTGTGATAATCCAAGTATACATCGATCGCGATTCCGATGTATTTGAATTCCTAATACAAAAGATGCATTACCAAGATCTTTCATTTCAAATTTCTTTGACAAAAGATTCTTGGTTTCGTGCAAAAATCTATATTATTACTGGCAAGTAATATATCATCAACATATAAAACCAGGAAAATATACTTACTCCCACTAAACTTATGGTATATACAATCATCAATCACATTCATCTCAAAACCAAATGAAAGAATCACTTGATGAAATTTGTGATACCATTGACGAGAAGCCTGCTTAAGTCCATAGATGGATTTCTTTAATTTGCAAACCATCTTCTTTGAATCTCCTAATACAAAGTTTTCTGGTTGCACCATATAAATTGTTTCATCAATGTCACCATTTAGAAACGCAGTCTTTACATCCATCTGATGTAACTCAAGATCAAAATGTGCCACTAATGCCATAATTATTCTGAACGAGTCTTTCGATGAAACTGGCGAGAAAGTCTCATTATAATCAATGCCTTCCTTTTGAGTAAAGCCCTTTGCAACAAGACGAGCCTTATATCTTTCTATATTACCCTTTGAATCCCTCTTGGTTTTAAATATCCATTTGCAACCAATGGGTTTCGCACCTTCAGGCAATAAGACAAGATCCCAAACGTCATTAGTTTTCATGGACTTCATCTCTTCATTCATGGCATCAATCCACTTTTGAGAATTAGAACTCTTCATGACCTGATGAAAACTGATTGGATCATCAACCATTTCATTGTTATCCTCATGTTCTTGGAGAAAGATAATATAATCATCTGAAATTGCTTTTCTCCTTTCTCTTGTGGATCTCCTCAATGGCATTTGCTCTTGAGGTTGTTGAGTTTGTCCTTCAGGTATAACTTGAGTAGGGAGATTCTCGACAAAGTCTTGTAATTCTGGTACTGTTTCTTGAATTACATCAGAAATATGATCCTGATCCTGATTTTTATCAAAAACAATTATGGGAAGAGAATCAGATTCTTCTTCAAAGACAAAGTCTCTAACCTCATTTCCCCCTTCCAAACCAACATCCTCAAAAAACTGGGCATTTCTCGTCTCAAAGAATGACTTAATTGTGGGATCATAAAACTTATACCCTATTGACCGATCAGAGTACCCAACAAAATAACTGCTTATTGTTCTTGAGTCCAGTTTCCTTTCATTCGGCCTATAAGGCCTTGCTTCAGCTGGACAACCCCAAATGCGTAAATGCATTATACTGGGCCTTTTTCCGGTCCATAATTCATAAGGGGTCTTAACTGTTGCTTTTGTCGGTACTCTATTAAGAAGATATACTGCCGTCTTTAGTGCCTCACCCCAGAGTGAATCAGGCAAAGTAGTATGAGCAATCATACTTCTTACCATGTCCTTTAATGTTCGGTTTCGTCTCTCAGCAACACCATTCATACTAGGAGTACCTGGCATTGTGTATTGCGGGACGATTCCACATTCTTCTAGAAATTTGGCAAATGGTCCTGGACGCTGTACACCTGATCCATCATATCTGCCATAGTATTCACCACCACGATCAGATCTGATAGCCTTAATAGTTCTGTCAAGTTGGTTCTCAACTTCAGCTTTATATGCCTTAAATACGTCCAATGCTTGAGACTTCTCATGAATGAGATAAAGGTAACCATAACGAGAATAATCGTCTATGAACGTAATAAAATATTGTTGACCATTCCAAGAAGCCGTAGGGAAGGGCCCACAAATGTCCGTATGTATTAGTTCTAAGACGTTTGAAGATCTATTGGCACCTAGTCTCCTTATATTTGTTTGTTTTCCCTTAATGCACCCAATACAGATTTGAAAATCTGCAAAATTAAGAGAATCAAGAATTCCATCTGACATAAGTCGTACAATTCTTTGTTTAGAAATGTGTCCTAAACGCTTATGCCATAGTAAAGCAGAATTCTCATTGGTTAATTTTCTTTTTGTACCACATAGTTCCACATGCAAGGTTTCATTAAAAGATGCAATAGTATCAAGCAAATATAGATTATCATAAAAAGACAAGGACCCTGTACCCACAATATTTGAATTTAGAAAAAGACTAAACTTATTATTTCTAAATGAACAAGAGTAACCAGATTTGTCCAATATAGAAATAGAAACCAAATTTCGTCTAAAAGACGGTACTACATATGTCTCTTTCAAATCCAAATAAAATCCTGTCTCTAATAATAATCTAAAAATCCCTATTGCTTCAACTATAACTGATTTGCCATCACCCATATAGATGAATCTTTCAGCATCATTTGGCTTTCTGTAACTCAGGCAACCCTGCATTGACACACTTATGTGAGTAGTAGCACCTGAATCTAGCCACCAAGTGTGTATTGGTACTGAAACTAGATTAACCTCAGAACAAACAAAATTAAGAAATGAACCTTTCTTTACACGCCAGGCGTGATACTTAGTGCATTCCTTCTTCATATGTCCAGGTTTACCACAAAAGAAACAGCAAGAAACTTGATTTTCTTTCTTTTGCTGTTGTGTGTGAGACCCATTATCAGCATCCTTAGCCCTCTTTCTTTTCTTATTTTTATCCTTATAGGTACTAGCCAAGTGAGCACTCTGAACCTGTTCTTGTTTCAATCTTTCTTCTTCTTGCACACAATAAGAAATGAGCTCATTAAGAGTCCATTTATCCCTTTGACAGTTGTAACTGACCTTGAATTGACCAAATTGTGCAGGTAGAGAAATTAAAACTAAATGCACGAGCAAATCTTCAGATAGCTCTAACTTTAGTGCTTTTAGTTTTGAAGCAATGTTAGACATCTCTAAGATGTACTCCCTTATGCTTGTTTTGCCTTTATACTTCATTGAAATCAAGTTCGTCAAAAGCGTACTTGTTTCAGCTTTATCATTTTTGACAAAACGCTTTTCAATTTCTTTAAGAAACTCACTGGCTGTAGTAACCTTTTCTGACACATCGCCCCTGAAGGTCTCCGGAATTCCCCGTTTCATGATCATAAGACTCATGCGATTTGAACGTTCCCATTTCTCAATGTCCCGTTTGTCCTCATTGGAACTTTTATCAGTAAGAGAAGCAGGTTGTTCAGTCCTTAATGCAAGGTCAAGATCCATGCAGCCGAGAATAATCATTATGCTTTCTTTCCAATCCTTAAAGTTATCTTTAAGCATTGGTACTGAGTTTATGTTGGCAGAAATTATAGAAGCAGACTGATTAACTGAAGAGAAAACAACATGCCCATAATAAGATTAATAATTTTTAATCCCATTAATAGATACCTAGCACAACATCAATATTTAGTCTTTGGACAGAAATATCAATTTGTAAATGGTACTCTTAGTGCAATAATAAAATATAGATAATAAATCCTGTCAAATAATAAACCTTCCTTTTGGCCGATTTATCATTCACATGGAAACCTAATAATTATCTCATATTTATTATTTTAATGTCATAATCAAATATGGATAATAAATCCTGTCAGATAAAAAACCTTCCTTTTGGCCGATTTATTATCCACATGGAAACTTGATAATTATCCCATATTTATTATAATAATGAGTCTTTAGTGTAGTAAAATATGAACAATAAATCCTGTCAAATAATAAACCTTCCTTTTGGCCGATCTATCATCCACATGGACACTTGATAATTGTCCCATACCTATTACCACATATGAATATAGAATTCTGTCAAACATTAACCTTCCTTTTGGCCGATTAATATCCACATGAATTAAATACTCATAACCGTCTTAATATTTAAAAAATTAAATTAATTTCCACAAAAGAGGCTACTTTAGCAGCATATTGTAGTCCTTAATAAATTTTAAAATATTAATTATGACTTAACCAAAAAGTTATAAAAAAATATATCTTTATGTGGGAGTTTCCAAAATTATAACCTTTTGTAACTTTATTTTCCTCATGTTATGTTACCAAAAGAGGACCTTAATTTTGGGATTAAATCCCACAAAAATTTATAAAATAAAACCTAAGTCTCAATAATTTGATATGAAGGTGGCTCTGATGCCGCTTGATAGACTTTATTTAGATTTCATATCAAATCATCGAGAGAAATTAAACTAGATAAATAAAATAGCGGAAGCGTACCTGAAGCCATAAAGAAATCAGAGTCTTGATCACTTAGGTTTTGGATCTTCCAAATTCAAGACTAGTTTTCTAAACCAAAGTTCTGGACAATGGGATACCAGAACGAAAACCAGATATGAATTCAGGGACCATAACCTCCTTATTTATAGCCTTAGTTCCATAAATTCAATTCCACCCATTACGAAAGAGAATTTATGAAAAGGTATCTACACATTAAATTCCACACTTTTCTCATTAAATTCCACACTTTAATTTATGGCTCATAACCCTAAACTTTAGTAGATCAATTTAATTTAGCCAACCTTATATAATAACATATGATACAATTCCTGATTCATGTATATATTTATGTCCAATTTCCAACAGGGGATTCATAATATAGCTTTTTAGATCTTCTAACTTAAAGAAAACACATCAAGGGATTTCAACCTTAAAGTTTTATTAATCCCATGAAAATTTGGCTAAATGACTTGGCTTTAGTGGGATCTGATAAAACACCATTAATACCATCCTCTCTTAAAAAATCAACTAGAGAGTCAAACATAGAATCAAGTATAGGGATAACTACAAACCCGATGATAGTGCTCCTCAACTTATAATGTTGAGCTCTCTCCACATATCCTAATCATGAAATGAACTAGATTCAAACTCTAGTTATGCAAGCACACAAGGCAAAGTCTCACTCCCATGCACATACACTCACACATTCATCATACATATCATATATAGCAAACATAACATACATAGCCTATATAAACTACTGCAAGTTTTATTAGTTTCACCCTTAGTAAAGTTAAATCTTTTACTTACGTTAAAGGGGAGTGAAATACATAAATAGTGTTTGTTTGCACTTAACCCAACTTATGCCATTTACTTTTTTACTAAGCGGTCTAATTTAGCTTAATTACTTACCCACTAAAAGGGTTTAGAATGAGTTGAAACTTACCAGGCTTACTCTTAATAGGCTTAGGTAACATCCTAATTTTTATAGAGGTTTGGAACCATGTGCTTACTTGTTTCCTAGGCTCATAAACATAATGGGTCATTCTTCGAAACTAGGGTTTTAGCGCTACACACTTTACTTGGTTCAAGGGCTTATGGCATTCTAAAAATACTAGGAAAATTACAATAGATTACTAACATTATGAGCAAGGGTTCCGTAAAATATTGGACTCAGAAAAGGTTTAGAGAAAGCTAGGGAAAATCTGGAACACAAGCTTATGTTACTAGGATTTCTGGGTAGAACCCTACCATTTAAAATAAGAAATTTTGTTCACAGCTTTATTAGTGTCCAAAAGACCTGAAACTTCACGAAGGCATAGGGGAAACACAAAATATAGTGGTGGGTAAAATTTCTAGGTAGAATTCTAGAATTTTACAAACTCTACCATATTTTCCCATACTAAAATTTGAAGTTTCAGAACCTAAGTTTTCACCTTATAATTATGTACACTCCTAAACACTGATTTTATTACACAACCAAATGAACTCTAATGAGTCCAAATTTTCTAGTGTTGTAGTAGAAATTTATTAAAATAATAATTAATTTTTTCAAGATTTTAGGAGACTTATTGAAGGTTCATTTTAGTGCCATAATATTAACCTTTGTCACTATCCCAGATGAAATAATGAGCATAGTCTTTTATTTTCAATTTTGTTCATACCCTTAATGACGTTTTCTTAGTCTAATATTTGAGTGGAGTAAAGCTAGTCACAGATTTAAACATGAACAAAAGGTCTCAACCAAATAACAACAGCACATAGCTATAAAAATCACATGGTGAACATCATAGATTTGGACATGCATAAGACTGCAATGTGATGCACTTTTTACCATCCATTTAAGCATGTAACAAGTAAAGAACATGTGCTTGCAGCATATGGACGTGTAGCTACATGAGTCAGAAGTCATAAGAAATCAGGATGATATTTGTATGACATAAAATAAGTGAGTTATGTTCAAGATTCTATAGGTACACATGAAAATAACATCCTACAGTGGAAAAATTGTTATAATTTTATTACAGTTTTAAAAATATTCGAACCAAAGCCAAATTGCTTAGAATACATAGCCCTATATTTGCAAAATCTAAGAAAAGTACAAAAGCACATGCATGCAGAATTAAAGCAGACATGGAAGACATACATGAAAAAGGAGGAAGCTTTTAACTCTAAGAAGATTAGGAGGAGGTTCTTAGGGTTTCACACCCCAAAATCTTCAACTTCTAAAGCTTTGGAGGCTTGAAAAGATCTTAGAATGGGTCTGGAATCTAAGAAGAAGGAGGATGAAGGGAGGTAAGAGGGAAGTGGAGGAAGGGTTGGAAGAAGAGTGGAAAGTGGGAATTTATAGAATCTAGAAAATTGGCAAGCTAGTACTCACAACTGTCATGCGACAAACCAACTTTGTAGTGGCGCCAGCCAAGCGCAAGGGCACTGGCTACTGGCGCAAACGCTCTGGTTGGAGAAGCTAAAAACCCACTTCCCCCCATAAGAACGAACAACTCGAAACCCAAAATTTAGTGTTAATGGACGCAAGGGTGCTGGTCCAGTGTGTATGCGTCCGTGTTTGAACCGCGAATTTCAAACTTTGGTTGGGCGCAAGGACGGTGGCCTAGGGCCTTGGTGTTTTTGCCATAATTTAGGATTTTCCCACTAAATCACGATGCGACACACCACGCACACGCACCAATGATAATAAAATGATTCTAGACTTGTAGGGACTCTGTTCTAGGGCCTATGTACCATACATAACATCCCTTAAAAAAGGGATGAGAGACATCCACATGCTCGACCAAACATAGCTAGCATCGTGGCGACACATGCCTTGGCACAAACATACGATTAATAAAACCAAATATAAAGCACTTAGCTTGATTTACGAGTGAACTGCAACTAAAACCATTGGTCCAACGGCCAAGGTTTTACATATACTCTCACCCATAAAAACCACTTTACCACCTTCACCGCCACTTAAGTTTGTATTCAGAATCTTACTTAAGTAATAAAGTAAGAAATTTCCTCCTCTACCTTTATGGTTAAGTTAACAAAGTAATTGATTGCAAGTATGTTTTTCATGTCCTGCCAACCAGATTTGACAATGTGAGACAAACAAGGTATTTAGGTTAATAAAGTATGCGACTACGAGTGTGTTTTCTTGTTTTGCAAGTCGGGGTTTCACAATGTGAGGCTAACCAGGTATTTGGATTGATGAAGTACGCCAGTGCAAGTATATTTTGTATTTCGCCAACCAGATTTCACAACGTGAGGCACACCAAGTTCATGAGTTAATGAAGTAGTGATTTGTAAGTGTATTTTTTGTGTTCTACCAATCAAATTTTATAATGCAAAGTCAATTTAGTTAGAATAATGGTGGGCTTCAAGTGCGTTTTTCGTGTTATGTCAACTAGGTTTCACATTATACGGTCAACCAAGTTTCTTTTGTATACAGGATTCTTTGTAATATAGCTTTCTAGATCTTATCACTTAAAGAAAACACATCAAGGGATTTTAATCTTGAAGTTGTATTAATCCCATAAAAATTTGACTAAATGACTCGACCTTAATGGGTTCCGATAAAATACCATTAATACCATCCTCGTTTGAAAACTCGACTAAACTAGACCACAAAGTCAGACATAGAGTCAAGTATAGGGATAACTACAGACCCTAGTGAGTAATGCTCCTCAACTTATAATGGCGAGCTTTCTCTGCATATCCTAATCATGAAATGAACTAGATTTAAACTCTAGTCATGCAAGTATAGGGATAACTACAAACCAATGAGAGTACTTGGCCTTTGTGTTCGGGGCCAGGAAAAATATGGAGGATCAAAAAGGGTTTAGGATATACTGGTAGTCCTGAAGGATTAGAAAAATGAGAAAATACTGAGAGAGGCATCAAAATAGTCAATTTTATGATGCTATCCGGACTATAGCTTAATGGCTCCTCAACCCCTATGAGAGTTCTGGTAAAGTATATGCATGTTTTCTTTTTAAGAGAGTTAGCTCTCATTGACAGTTTGATATTAGTTATTTTATGGACCGGTGACAACCGTTGTTAACAATTTTCTATTTTATATATAGGTGAGCATCAGACACAATAGGATATGCCGAACTTGATGAAGAGCAGTGACATCCTTGCACACACACATGCCTGATGATAGGATGCTTTATTGCGATGCTGGTGAATGTGTAAAATTTTTGAGGAAATATTTTGATGATGTTTAATGTATGGTTAACTTGTTTTGTGAATGAATTTAGTAAACTTGGAGATAGTAAATTTCCGGCCTTGTGAATGTGAATAGTAGATGGGTCAAGACCCAGTCAAGGATTATGATATAGAAATATTATGATGTTAATAGAATGTGATGTTGTGATATATCTTGCTATTTATCATATATATATATTGTGATATAATGATAGACAGGGTGGTTCCCTTATTGTACTTTTAGGGGAAACTTTGTCCATTTATTTATAAGATTTTTATAATATTTAATCAACTAGAGTGTGAAATTTTGTTATCATATCATCCATATAGTGTCCAGCTAGGTGGTGCATTTCATACGTTCATTGTGACATTCTTTTCATCTTATGACACTTAGAATAGATCTCTTCCACTTAAGTTCAGGTAGTCCAAATTAATCAAATTTGAGAATCAATTTGGTCTCCTATAACATTTCTAGTTCTATTTAATAGCAAAATTGGATTTGGGGTCTTACAGGGAATTTATAGAATCTAGAAAATTGGCCGGCCAGCACGGACAAATTAGCTTTGCTGCCCATCCGACAAGGTCCAGGTATAAAGGCGCCAACCAAGGCACAAACGTGCTCTGGGGGCACAAAGGCACTGGTTCCAGAAGCTAAAAACCCATTTTCCCCATAAGAACGAGCAACCCAAAACCCAAAATTTAGTGTTAATGGAGGTAAGGGTTCTGGTCCAATGTCTATGCATCTGTGTTTGAACTACAAATTTCAAACTTTCACTTGGTGTAAGGACGGTGGCCTAGGACCTTGGTGTCCAATTTGCTTTTGCCACAATTTAGGATTTTTCCACTAAATCACGATGCAACACACCACGCACACACACCAATGGTCATAAAATGATTCTAGACTCACAGGGACGCAGTCCTAGGACCTATCTACCATACATAACATCCCTTAAAAAAGGATGGGTGACATCCACATGCTTGACCAAACATAGTTAGCACTGTGGCAACACATGCCTTGACAGACATATTACATACCATAGATTCAAACCAAACATACAATTAATAAAACTAAACATAAAGCACTCAACTTGATTTACTGAGTGAACCACGACTAAAACCATTGGGCCAACGGCCAAGGTTTTACATATCTTCTCACCTATAAAAATCACTTTAACACGTTCACCACTACTTAAGTTTGTATTCAGAAACTTACTTAAGTAATAAAGTAAGAAATTTCGTCACCTACCTTTATGGTTAAGTTAACAAAGTAATTGATTGTTAGTATGTTTCCTCCCCTACCCGCTATATCCCGCTTGGCAACAATTGCAGCCTGAGCTTTGTTGTATTTTTGTAAAAAGAAAAAGCAAATGGGACAGATCTTGGCCGACCAAATCAATTCCCAACCCAAACCCAAATGAAAGCCAGTGCAATTAAGATTTAACCATTAAAACATGAATAATAAATTATAACACCATTTGATCGTAAATTTTTCTTGTATTTCTTCCTTATGCAAAAATAGAGTATTATTATTTTACTTAGTATAATAAAGTAAATTCTTTACTTCCGTAATCTTTTTAGAATTTTCTTATAAGTTAAAATTGTTTTAAAGTTATGGGCTAAAACAACGGTTATATTAGATTGGCGCTTATATCATAATTTAAATAACTTGATTCTATAAACTTTTAAATAAGTGTAAAAAAATCATTGCAGCCCTCCTCACAAAATGATCACTTGCACAGTGATTCCATAATTTTGTTACCATTCTGTTTGTTATTCATGATTTGCCCAAATTTAGAGATTGAAGAGTGCAAATGAACTGAATTTTAAGAAACATGGTGTGAATAATATTTTTGGTCATTCTATGGTGTAAGGAATTTTTACTCTTTAAATAAACTATAAAGAGTGTTGAATTATAAGAAAAGTGTAAATTGAGATAAGATTTAAAAATAACTGAATAGTTTATATAAGTAATTTAGGTATTTGAATTTTACAATGACAAAATAGATTAAAGACATTAATATGAATTTAATTCGGTTTGACTTGCTATTCACTAAATTAATTACGCTTAGACATGTGCTAGTGAATACACTATGGTCACGATGTGTATTGAGAAACAAAAATGAAGAGACAAACGAATTCGGCAAGGGCGACCTCATGGCGTCTCTTTCATTTTCTTTCCCCAATGTGTATATCCATGCTCCTAAGTTGTAAGATAGATTTTAAAATTTATTGCATATTAACTACATTTGCTATTAAGACCGTTTAAAGTGTACACGTATGAATTGAATGCAAGTTATTAACCTCTCCCACGACTTATATGGACTAAACCCAGCACACACAAGCTTCTCTATGTGCAATTGCCACGTATATATTAAAATATATATGTCCATTCACTGATACAATGGCCTTTTATTTTGGAAAATTATTTTATAAATTAATAAACAAGAGTGCTATCAGCTTGTGTGGAAACTTTTATATTAACTTAAGTTAGTATGAGTTTTTCAATTACAAAAAATGGTAAGATGACGATGGAATTTTTATTTAGTATGAACAAGTATAACTATGAGATCTAGAGAGATAGGTAGATGACATGATTTATTTTATTTGGATGTTTTAATATCAATTAAGCTGATATTAAGCAATATTTGTTATCAATAAAACCGATGGCCCAATACATTGGATCGGATTATAATTGAAGGCCAAAACTTGCAAATCTGCCCTCTATCTAATTTTCATAATTCAAAGGCACAATACTTATACGTCGGGCCTCTGTGAGCTTGTTAAACTTTAGTGAGGGTGTAAACAAGCCAAGTTGGTTCGTTAGCATTTTATGTTTGGTCCGGTTCAGTAGAAACTCATGTTTTTTAATTTTATGCTTATGAAAAGGGAAATAGCTCATGTAGATAAGGCTCAAAAAGGGAAAGTTTAGATAAACTACACCTTGTATAATTTAAATGAGTTGTACTATAATTTGAAATTTTCTACTAGGTCCAACATAATAATAATAGGGTTTATAAGTAGAATACATAAATTGGATATTGACAAAGTGTTATTCTTTTAGACATCAATACAACCTACTTTAAAATTTTTAAAAAATGTATTTGCTTATATTAAAATAACCTTTATTACAATTAATTTGATGATTAAGATAAAATAATTATAAATATTAGATTAATTTGAAATTTTATAATTAATCTATTTACTTATTTTTACATTTATTTATATGGATTTCAAATGGTGAGACTTACTAAATTGTTTAAGATAAAAATTGTAGCTCGTATATGTGATATGAGTTGTAGCTCATGTATATAAAGCTCTTTACTTGTATTGGGACTCTTTTTATTTTCTTCTGTTTGTTCACAACGTACACTTTCATCTTGCCTTTTTCTTCTTTGGCCCAATATTGTAGGTCAATCACATTATATTAAAACATTGAACTTTTGACTAAAAAATAGAGAAATTTTTTTATATTATTAGACAATAGAAAATTTAGGGATAATTTCCAAAAAGGGAAATTTTTATTTTAATAGTAAAAATGATAGTTGGAAAAATTGGAATCCGCCTTGAATCGGTCAAAAAAGAGTCATTGAATTAGACCCGTTCAATAAAAATTGGACAAAAACCAGATCATTTGATTTAGTATAAATCGGTCCAATATCATAAATATTTTTATATCCCGTAAATATATATATATATATTACTGTATCACCACATTTAATACTCAATATAAGTAAGTTTTAAGAACAAGATATCATGACAAAATTAAAGGTCGTACACATATTAATGGTAACCATATAGGCAATAAAAATTACAATACAAATAATTTTGAGTTCTAATTTCAGAAGGAGACTTATTTTAATTAAACACGATTATTCATATTAAACATAATTTACAATGTTGGCCACCTACACAATATTTTTCACTTTTTTTGCTTATTTTTTGTACACATGATTTTTTTTGGATATTTTTCCCTCTTAAATAGGGTTAGTAGATTAGGCCCGACTTTGATACCACGTTGAAATGTTGAAGTGTGAGGCATGTACCTCTTTACCGAAAATGACTAGCCAATCTTGAGAAGACTTGCATTTCTATATATATAAATAAATAAATATATATATATATATATATATATATTAATATTAATCTTTATCTATGATTTCCTTTAATTCTAACATGGGCATCGAAGCAAGTCGAAATACATTGGCAATTGGTTGAAGGGTATGGCCACTGCTAAAGATAAACAAAGGTAAAGTTGATGACAGATGGGAGAAAGGAGAGATTTCAATTTTTAGAGGTTTTGTGAAACATATTCAAACGAGTTTGGCTGTCATCAACTCAACATGTGAATCGTCTCGGATTAATGATAATTAGCTAATTTTTTATTCAATTTTAAACTTAAACAAGTCACTATTATTTTGACTAGGCTTTGTACCTAGCCTTATTAAATTAGCTAATTTTATTTAGAATTGACAGGATTTTACAATATCGGTAACATTGCACTTTTATTTAAAAATATTTTTTAAATAAATGGGCCACTATCAGCTAGAAATGCCCAACCAAATCCTATCACCCTCGATCGTCACTTAATTCTTTTAAATACTTAATTGTTATAATGGCGGTTAGCGGCAAGGGCCAACTAAATCTTGCAGTCTTTACCTAATTTTTTTTAGTGGCCGGTCAGTCGATCGCCCTTTAACTAGGGGCCGGTTATGCTAGTTGCCCATGTTTAATTTTTAATTTTACTAAATATGGTTAAACGTAGTTGTTATTATTACACTATATCAGATTATCTTCTAAAGCATGGGTTAAGGTACTGAGGTTAGCCACTTGGGCCGTAGAGCGATTCTCCAAATTCAAACATTTCCGAGGTAAGTGGGTCAGGACACGGAATTCGCATGCGTAGGCAATGTCTTGTCTCACCTCTTTCCCTCACGCACATACCCACAGAGGGTGTGGCGTACCCAATCGGCGACTCTTGCCAAACCCGATTCCTACCTCCGAAGCCGCCGCCTGCCGCTGCGGCCGCCGTAAAAGACGCCGATAATGCCGCCGGTCAGATCTCTCTCTACTCTGCGATTCCTCTCTTTATCACACTACCCTTGTTTGTGCTCTTTTTCAACGACTTTTTAGGATTTTGTTGGTCGGTCGTCATTGATGCTTGTGTTCGTTTTCATCATCGCGCTCCTCTTGCAAGATGATATATTGTTGTTTTCATTTGCAAGATGTGCTTGAATTTTGAGGACATTTATGGTTCACAATTGCAGTTTATGTAGCGGTATTTTGAGCTTGGTTGACAATGTCGCTGCTGTCTCTGCTAAAGCTTTTGTAGCACCTTGTTGGAGTTGTCATATCTTTGTGTTGGATTTTGTTGGTGTATCATTTGTGAGATACTGAGTTGGCTGCAAGTCTCGAAAAAAAGTGGTGTTTTGGCTTATTGACTACACTTACGGTTGTGCATAGAAGGTACATTTCGTTATGCTGTTGTCTTGGATCCGACTGATGTCTTTATTTTTAATAATAAAATTTAGTGTAATAATAACGGATACATACTCAACGCGTTGGATTAAGTAGTTTCACTTAGGTTTGAACTGAATGTTGCACACCAGAACTGAGATAAACAACGTTTTAGCCAGTGCAAGCATTTTGTGGATAAGTACATTGTTCGGAGTACTTCTCGTGCTATAAAACGGCAATGGTCTGATTCTACGAGAATAGATTTATTTGAATTAGAAGTTTTTTAGATATTTAATCACGTCTTTACAGGTGGTCGTGAATATTTTTGAGCAATGCCAAGGCCGATGGTGCTTGCTTTCTTGCTAATGATACTTGTAGTCACGTCTCAATTTGAATGGAAGCAGCAATTTGTGGATTGATTTGGAGACAAATCCAAGCATTTCACAGAAGCAGGATGACATTTTTAAGAAACAAGAGATTGTCAAAGAAAAGTATGTATCTTCTTAATGATTATTCATTCCAAACTCAGATTTTTTTCTTCTTATAATCTATGGTGATTAGTTATTTACACTACATTTAGGAACATAGTAAAACTAATGATATGGAGGCAATTTTTGAATACCATTTACTTATATCCTGTTTGTTTGTCTTTTATATAACCTTAAGCTGGATGGAATCCTCCTATTGGTCAAAGAATTTACTCAATAAAACAAGACATTGCCATGAGTCTGTTTCAGGTTGCCAATATTCAAGTATTAGCTTTAGTTCATGTCGTACTTGTCTCTGATATTTCTACTTTATTCAGCCTCTTGTTGTTAACTGTTTGAATGAGATTCATAATATCTATCTGTGAAAGATAGACACACTCTTAGACAATTTTCACACGAAACTAGAAATAACTTTTTGCAGTACTCATTCAGCAAGGCTGCTGTGGTTAACCAGTTTACCATTTTACTGATCGTTTTGATTTAAATTAAAATAAAATGACGATGTGTTTTTTTGCCCATTTTAAAAAATGGTAACAAAAAGTGGTAAATTTAACCGCACCACTTTTTATTTTGAAGCGATAGTGGAAGAAGCCTTTACTGTTTTCCGTTTTATACCAATTTACTGTTTTATTTATTTTTAAAATGAAAAAAATATTTAATATGAATAAAAAATAATATTATTATATATTTAATTTAAATTTATATTATTATATTATTTTAAAAGTTAATTTAACATAAAGATATTATCTAATGACACCAAATTTATAATTTTGGTAAGAATTTTGTATTACCAAAGATTTTAATAGTTTAAGTTAAAATTTACGAATGCTTAACCGTTTACCGTTGATCAAAGTGGTCAAAACTCGGTAACGGTAGATGGTTGGAAAATCGACAAACGGTGTAGTAGCAGTTAATGGTTGAGAAATTGGAAAATGGTAATGGTAAATGCCTTCGACCACACTGTAGCTACACCACTTGCACCCCTACTAATTCTATTGGATTTATATAGCCCTCTCTGAAGATTATATTTTATCTATTCTATCAGATTATTTTGTCTCAAGAAAGGAACATTCAAAAGCTCAATGAACTTGTTCGTAGTCTTCAGCAACAGCTGGATCAATGCAGAATGTATTATAATGGACTGAATGAGACTGGGAGTTCTCTGACTTCAAAAGTGATTGAAGTTGACCAGCCACAACTTATGGACAATTCTATTTGAAAAACAGGTACTTTAGAAGTAGAATATTAATCACTTACAATCATGCTTTTTTTTCTATGCAACTTCTAAGGTGTGTGAATTCCACTAAAATGACAGTCTTAACTTTAATTTTTGAAGCAACCTACGGGGCAGTAAGCATTTGGTTAGGCTAAGTTCAATGTGTCTTATGGCAGCTGAATGGGATCATCAGCTGATCTCATCCCAGCTAGGCTAAGTTTGAGGTCATGGATTTTGTGTTGTCAATTGATCATTTTCATATTTAAAATGACAAAACAAAATCATGTAAATTGACAAATTTGTATATCTTGATGCCACCTTGTTGCAACCCTTGACATGGGATAATGAAACAAATTTGAAGCTTTAACATCATTACCATTATCATCAGTGTATACCTTCGTAAATTGTTTGATGATATTTTTGAGATGTTTGTTGATGAAATATTGATTAAGGGAAAATTTCTTGCATTTGCACTCCCATTATTAGAACAGCACTTTTCTAATTATGTACATATTCAGATCTTTCCATTGTATATGTAATTGCTTCCCACAGAAAAGAGTGAATTCTATCTTCTTTCCATAATTTTTAATTATACGTTTGCCGAAGCCATAGGCTGATAAACATGGATGTCAGCTATGCTGATCTTCATACTATTTGGTTTAAGTTGCATTCCAGGACTGTAACTATATCCATCAAATTTTTTCCCATGGCTTTAATAGATTATTTTGGATAAATAATCAGTTGCCTCATATATTAGCAGTGGATAGGATTTTTCTTATGGGACATGGTGCTTATTCTGGATGCTGCAGTTGCTGGTAATGGAAGGGCATAGGTTTTAGTTTAAGTCATCGGCATTCTCATACATGAAGTCAATTTTGTGGCCCATTGGCTTGTGTGGAATGCCCTGAATCGCAAGAACGATAGTCATCTTTGTAGCTTGTTTCTTTAATTTGAGTACTGTACTCCAAAATTTTAATGCAGGGACAATAATTTTTCAGACTTTGATATCAAGGAGAGGCTTGTTGCTGATCTTTCCCAAAAATGGCCTCCTATGTTTGACATATGTGAAGCTATTAGGTGTCTCAGAGCATGTTTGACATGTGTGACTGTAGAACAGCTGACAACTGGGTAAGTCTGTTTAGACTTGATTTCTGCCTGAACTATTTGTTAAGGATGCATATGTTTATATGATTTTAACGTAGCGTCATGTTTCTGTGTATTAAGGAGTAAAGCGATCCTATTTGAGCATGTCCATTATGTCATGACAGTGTAATTGTTGAA
>JAURVB010013377.1:0-39941 GCA_033002965.1 Piper betle | reverse complement strand
ACCAATGTGTGATCCCACCGCGTCGAATATATACATATATATATATATATATATATATATATATATATATATATATATATATATATATATATATATATATATATATATATATATATTCCCGTTCTTTACACGCGCCGTTGCTGCTATGACCCCGACGACCACCCCCTCGCCGTCGCCGACATTTCCCCCACCATCCCGAGAGCCGACGAGGCCGGCCGCAGCCCCGATCGGAGCACACCGCCGCCGCCACCCATTTTCGATGCCGCCGCCGACAGCCATCGCCGCCCCGGCTGCTTTGTTTGACACCGCCATTGGACCAAGCTCGTCGAGCTTGTGTCGATAGACCCCCTGACTGCCCCGTCCTGAATCATTGCAGGAAAACCGCCGGAATCCTTGGAAAACCGTCGACACTCACCGGAAAACCGTCGACACTCGCCGGAAAACCGTCGACACTCGCCGGAAAACCGCCGGAAAATTGGATTCGTGGGAAATTCGCCAGATCATCTGCCGAACGCACCTGGTCCAATCTAATCGGACTTCGGACACCGCTAGGTGCCGAATTTCAGTTTCGAGCCACGAAAAGGAAACCCTAGCGTCGCCGATTTTTGTCGACGCGGGGTATAATTTATTTTAATTTAATTATTTAAAAATGTTAATTATTAGAATTGCATGGCAGGATTTGTGTGTGTGTTATAATAATATATATAAATGTAGATTTGATTAAGGATAAAATATGAAATTTGTTTGATTGAGTGGTGTTAAAAATGGAGGCTAAGAAATTAATTAGGGTAACTAGGCGATGATCATGATCCAATGCAAACTAGCCTAAGTAGACTTGCTAGAATTGATATAGGTTGAAGTGTGTTGATTGATGAGTGATTGTGTTGATTGTGTGTGCATGCTATAGGATGTGTGATTCATCATGCGAGCGTTAGTTTTTAGCTTGATTGTGTAGGTACGGTGTAGGAGCTCGCCGCCTAGGCACGTGGACCCGTTTGGAGCTTCTACCATGTCAGTTTAGGACTTGTTCTCTATTTTTACGCTACTCTATTGTGTATTTGATTTATCATGTGCAGGACGAGTTAAGTGGCGTTTTATCGGATCCCACTTAACTCGGGATTTGTTATGAAACGAACTGATAATTTTGACGTGTTTGCTTGAGTGAATTACTTGTTATGAAACGAACTGATAAATATGAATGAGTAGGGAGCCTTGGAGTTCAGACTCGGCTCAGGTAAAAACGAATGAGATAATGGTTGAATGCCATGGTAGATTAGTATGTCTTACCGTATTTTTATAAAATAGTATATATTTTCTTTTGGTTTCTCATTTATTATTTTGTCTTGTTTTCGCTTGTACATCATAGCATGCATGTAGGACTATGTTAGAACCCACGCATCCCATCCATGCATTTCATGTTTGCATCTCCATCTTGAGACACCGAGGGCAGATCCGGGTCGGCTTAACCGAACCCAGTAGATTAGCGAACGGTTCAGTCGCCGGTGATATTTCTGGGTCGGTTCACGGGTGAGCCGAAATGGGGTGTTACATCAATCCTTGATAAGGGGGAACCGATTGTTGACTGTCACTTGATTGATTTTTCAATAGTCAATACACAGTCGAAGTGATCCATCTTTCTTCTTCAGAAAAAGAACAGGGGCTCCCTAGGGTGAAGTACTTGGTCGAATGAAGCCTACCTGCAACAACTCTTCTAGTTGACTCTTTAACTCCTTGAGTTCTGTTGGAGCCAGACGGTATAGTGCTTTAGAAATTGGTGTTGTTCCATGTGCTAAGTCAATGGCAAACTCCACCACCCGCTTAGGAGGTAACCCTAGAAGTTCTTCTGGGAATACATCGGGAAACTCTGCTACCACAGGAATAATGGACAACTCTTTGGGTTTTGACTCAAACTCAACTAAGTTAGCCAAAAAGGCTTTACAACCCTCACCAAACAATGGGCAATCGAGTTGTTTGCTTAGGATAGCTGCCACCAATTCTGCCCACGTGATGGAAGAAATCTCACGTCAATGGAATGGCAATCTTACTTGATGGCAGTGGGGCACAGACGGAGCCCTAAACGCTTTTTCGGTACTGTCAATCCAGCTCTCTACCTTCATTGGATCGATCCCTTCAATAAATACCTCAGCTCCATTCTTCCTAAAATTTTCCAGAGTGTAGCGGTCACTATCATCAACCACTAGCGACACCACTTGTCGGACTACCGGTGGCACTGGATTTGGATGCTCCCCTAGCTCTCTCGGGTCTGCTAACTTTGCTCGCCCTTGGGCACTCCCCTGACCACCATCTGGGTTGATTCTGGGACTCGCTGCTACCCATCCTTGGGCACTCCCCTGACCACCATCTAGGGTAATTATGGGACCCATTGCCGAGTTTGAGGCTCCATTCCTTATTACCACTCACGGTAACCGCTGAACAATATTTTGAAGCATAGAATTTGTATTTTCTGAAACTACAATAGTCCCTGTATGGCATCAGGATTTGGGCCAACACATTCTCCATGTTCGAATTCAACAGAATAGATCAGTTTGTCTGTCTACAAGTGCCTGCCAACTGAAATGTTGAACAATCATGGCTCATTTATACGTTCTTGTTTAAGTTTTGACTTTGGGCTTTCCAACAACGTACTCGAGTCATAAAATGTGAGCTTGTGGAAAACCGTGCTATGATACACCTGTAACGACCCGCTCGAACCAGACCGGGTGTTACATAAAAATATAGGTAATGTAAATGTAACATTCCAGAACATGAATTGAAATACAGTAAATAAGTCTCGCAACATATAATATGAATCATAACAATAAATCATGTTCTCTAAAATATAAAATAACCGACCCACAGTCTCGGACTATTTCCCATAGCCACATTTATAACACAAGAGAATAATAAGGAAGTCCAATTTTTTTATTATCGATTCACCATACCTAGATTGGTAAAAGAACCACCAACCACACTTCTATTCTTCAGTCCACAGCTGCTCACCTGCGGAGACAATTCTGCGTTAGTGATAAAACTACTAAACCGCATAATTAAATAAAACAAGTCAATATAATCCTATTATCATTGCACCCATTTTTTATTATTATTATCGTTTCACATGTCTTTGAGTAATTATCTCTCAGGTCATTCTGAGATTAGTAATTTGTCTCTCAGGTCATTCTGAGATTCGTAAAAGTTGTCTCCCAGCTCATTTTGAGATTAGGTGGTTTCCCAGGTCTTTTTGAGATTAGTCATTGTCTCCGAGTTCATTCTGAGATTAGAAATTGTCTCCCAGCTCATTCTGAGATTAGGTGGTCTCCCAGCTCATTCTGAGATTAGTCATTGTCTCCCAGTTCATTCTGAGATTAGAAATTTGTCTCCCAGCTCATTTTGAGATTAGGTGGTCTCCCAGTTCATTCTGAGATTAGAATTTGTCTCCCAGCTCATTCTGAGATTAGGTGGTCTCCCAGCTCATTCTGAGATTAGTCATTGTCTCCAAGTTCATTCTGAGATTAGAAATTTGTCTCCGAGCTCATTCTGAGATTAGGTGGTCTCCCAAGTCATTCTTAAATTAGTCCTTGTCTCCCGGTTCATTCTGAGATTAAAAATCGTCTCCTAGCTCATTCTGAGATTAGTGCCGACAAAGGCTACCAGTTTGGGAAAATACAACATTTCAAATAATTATACGAGTTTGGGAAAATACAACATTTCAAATAATTATACGAGTTTGGGAAAATACAACATTTCAATTAATTATACCAGTTTGGGAAAATATAACATTTCTAATAATTATACTGACAATACAACATTTTAAATAATTATACGGACAATACAACATTTCAAATAATTATACAGACAATACAACATTTCAAATAATTATACGGACACACATAGTAATTTTAAAGGTGCGGCCCTGTGTCGGACTGAGTCAATTCCTTGACCCCGATTGCGTTACAGCGCATGGTGGTCGAATCTGGGCTCAGGCCGACCAGGGCTGCCAACAAGGGAAAGTACAACATTTCAAATGATTATACGGACCTGGATATTTTAAACTCGCAGCTGCGACCAACGATCCTAATTTGAACGAGAACATAAAATTATACATAAGTATAATTTTATTCGAGTAGGAATGCATGCAGCTAAATATCTAATATTTATATATCATTTTCAAAAATATTAAATATTAAATTATCAACAAATCTAGTGAGATAATTAATTATTCATGTGACATAATTATTTAAGTCCTACTTTACATTTTAAATTAATTATCTAAATCATAATTAACACTTAACAAATAATAAAGTAATTATTAATTCATAAACAAGTATTTAATTATTATTATTAGTATATTTTCTTTTGAGATAATAAATTTTCGTACAATAATTAATTAGTTTAGTAACATTACCAATAACCCATTAAAATGATTATTTTTAAAGATTTATTATGAGTTCGTATTATTTTTTAACTCGAGTCAGTATCGAGTCAACCCATATTTACAAAACTGCCACCCTTCTTCTTCTTCTTCTTCCGGTCGCCATTCTTCTCTTCTCCAAAAACAGGTTCATCCTTCTCCTCCAACCCTTATCTTGGCACCCAATTGAACCACCATTTAAACATCCCAACAAAGCATCAACAACAAGATAAAATCAGCAAGCGAGGAAGCCTCAAGTGCGTGTTTTACAGCAGTTAACCAAGACGACCATGTGCTGCACCATGGCGCCCAACTCCTGGCCTGTTCTTCTTCTCCCAGCCTCAAGACCCCTCCTTTCTTGCACCTTGCTCCAATTCAGATGTTCCACGACCTCAGGCTGGCATCAAAACAGGAAAGATTGGCCACCTTTGGACGTTGCATGAAGTATGGTTGTTCTCCCCACTTCTGCACGTCGCTGCCATGAATTCTAGCGAGAAGGTGGTCTGTAGTGGATTATTCCGGCGGCCTGAACTACTGTGATGGAACCCATGATGCTGTCGACGAAGCACAACCGGCGTTTACCCCTCTAAAGCTTCCATTACAGCATCAATTGCAGCAGAACGTCGCCACTTCCGTCACCCTTGCAACTCCGCCCCCTCACAGCTGCAATTCCGCCACCCACCGGAAAACCAGGGACGTGGCGAGCCCTCCCTTCGACCCAGCAGCAAGAGAGGTCGTCGGGGTGTGAGGGACTGCCTTGCAATTGTTCTTATGGTCGCCCATCTTGCCAAAGTTTTAGGCTACTCGGCCATGGACGGGATTCCAATTTCAGTTCAGTTTAGTTCTTTTCTTGTTGATTTACAACTTTAATTCCCATGATTAACAAGCTTACTATCAATTAAAAATATGCATGCAAGAAAATTAAGAAGAGGGAGATAGGAAGAATACCCAAGCAAGGAAGAAACACTGGCAAGGAAGAGGAGAACTAGGCGGCTAAGGTGAGGAAGACGCCCCTACACCCGTATGTGAAAAATGACGTCCTCTTTCAAATTTATAAAAATGAAAATGACGGCTAGGGTATGTGAAAACACCCCTAGACCCGTATTTCATTTAACCGGGTAAATAATAAAATGGGTAAATAATTAACCGGGTAAAGAATATAACACGTTCGGTCCTTCCTCAGGACCGCGTCCGCGTCCATTTTTTTTTTCACGGTCTTTACAATCTCCCCAACTTGGAAATATTTCGTCCCCGAAATATCATAACGGGCAACAGAACAATCATGATTAATTTTATTTATTTCTTCAGGATCAGTTCATGCTACTACAAATATAAAACTCCTATGCCACAAACAGGCTAGGGTATTTCCTTGCCATTTCTTGTTCAGTCTCCCATGTAGCTTCCTCTGACCCCTGATTTTTCCACAATACTTTTACCAAAGGAATTTCCTTGTTCTTGAGTGTCTTTATTTCTCTTGCCAGGATGCGAATCGGCTTTTCCTCGTAGGTTAAATTTGATTGTAGCTCTAAGTCTTCAAAATTGGTGATGATATGATCTTCATCTCGTACATATTTCTTTAGCATTGACACATGGAACACATTGTGTACTCCCACTAGGCTTGGTGGTAATGCTAGTCTATATGCACAATTTCCAACTCGATCTAGGATTGGAAACGGTCCGATGAATCTTGGCTTCAACTTCCCTGATATTTTAAATCTGATCACCCCCTTCATAGGAGATGTCTTTAGGTACATAAACTCGCCAACTTTGAACTAGGTCCTTCGAGATGATAATTTCTTAACCTGATTTAGATAATTAATCTGAACGAGAACATAAAATTATACATAAGTATAATTTTATTCGAGTTGAAATGCATGCAACTGAATGACTAATATATATGATTATTAAAATTTGACAATATAAAATATGCAACATTCAACAATATTAAATATTAAATTATTCAAGTCACATAATGATTTAAGTCCTACTTTACATTTTAAATTAATTATCTAAATCATAATTAAGTATTCAATTACTATTATTAGTATATTTTCCTTCGAGATGATAATTTTTTAACCACGATCTTGACGATTTAATTTACGGTTTCAATCTTTAATCATTATCATTATTAATAGCAATTTAAATAATTATTTAAAATCATTTATTTTATCCTAATTCAAAGATACTAATACAATTATTTTAAATTATTCAACTCAATAAAGGTTCGAACTTTATTTATTTTCATTATGTTATTTTGGTTCTCTTTACCCGATTATAGTTTAATAACCCATTTCTACATTACTGACCCATTATTAAAATAATAACTATTTTTACCTAATATTATATTTAATATGATAATGGTAAAATCTTTATTTTATTAATTACTTTAACCATCAAATTTAAATTAATCGCTTGAAATGCGCCGATTAATTATCGACCATTTATCTTTTCCGTTTTTTATTGCTCATGGTGATTTCGTAGCAAAATTAATTAGTTTAGCAATTATAACCCATAACCATTAAAATAATAATTTTTTAAGGATTTATTACGAGTTAGTATTATTTTTAACCTCGAGCAATATCGAGTCAAGCATTATTTACAGATCTGCCATCTTCTTCTTCCCCGCGCTCTTCTCTTCTCCTACTTCGTCTTTGGCGCAACTACATGTTACGTCCTTCTTCTCTAGCCTCAAGATGACCACTTTCTTGCACCTTGGTACCATTCAGAGGTTCAGCTACCTTAGGCCGGAGTCAAAATAGGAAGTTCGGCCACCTTTAGACGATGCAGGGAGTAGGGTTGTTCTCCCCACTGTCTGCAGATCGCGGCCATGAATTCGGCGAGAAGGACGTCCACAATGGGCTGTGCCGGCGGCATGAACTATTGTAATGGGCCCCTGATGTTGTCAACGAAGAATAATAGGTGTCTACCCTCTGAAGCTTCAATTACATTGTCTGTTTCAGAGGAACGCCACCACCTTCATCACCCTTGCAACTCTGCCCACTCACAGGTGCAATTCCGCTACCCATCAAAAACCTGCAACATGGCGAGCCATCCTGTGAGATCCCTCAACTTAGTCCCACATCTAATACCTACTGGAAGAAGATCCTGTTTATAAGTGGGAATGGACTATAGATCTTTAACTTCTGGGGTACCCATTTTAAAGAAATGACTTAGCCCATTACGTTTCACTTTGGGCTGGGTCGTTACAAATGGTATCAGAGCCGACCTAGTTCCGTGTTAGATGGTGGGATGGACTAGGGACGTTGGCTAGGCTGCCGGTCACGGGCCAGAAAGGTCATGGGCTGGGGTTAGCAACCGGCCAAGACTAGAAACGTTGGCTAGGCTGCCGGTCCACGGGCCAGAAAGTACGTGGGTTGGGGCTAGCAACGTGTAACGACCCGCCATTTTCCACGATATTGTGGGCCTAACTGGCTAGGTGTTACTCAAAAGTAAAGTAATTATGTCAAACATTTTTTATAAATAATAACATATATAAAGATCCCACAGTCTTGGACCGTTTCCCAGCAGCCACACTTATTTCTCAATTAAATAAAAAAAGGAGTCCTCATATTTATTTTGCTCCATACTCTGGATGTCAATCACCTAATCTCGTATCTGCACACCTGCGGAGGCAATTCCGCGTTAGTGATTACAACACTAAGTAGTATAATAGATAAAACAAAACAAGTACATTCCACTATTTCCTTATGTTTATTTTAATATGCGGTGGAGCGATTCCGCTATACTCCAAAACAATGCGGAGGAGGTATCCGCTGTGATCCGCACACCCCGGCCGTAGCCTTTTTTGTGGGGAGGCTACCACTACCGTCTCCAGTGCCAGTGCCTCGCACACCCCGGCCGTAGCCTTTTTGTGGGGTAGCTATCACTGCACTCGGGTGATTGCTATGCCCCGTTTGTGGGGAAGCTCTCACTACCAATTCTAGTGCCAGTGCCTCGCACACCCCGGCCGTAGCCTTTTTATGGGGAGGCTATCACTGCACTCCAGTGCCAATGCCTTGCACACCCCGGCCGTAGCCTTTTTGTGGGGCGGCTATCACTGCACTCAGGTGATTGCTATGCCCTGTTTGTGGGGAAGCTCTCACTACCAATTCTAGTGCCAGTGCCTCACACACCCCGGCCGTAGCCTTTTTATGGGGCGGCTATCACTGCACTCCAGTGCCAGTGCCTCACACACCCCGGCCGTAGCCTTTTTATGAGGTGGCTATCACTGCACTCCAGTGCGATGGAGGAATCGCTGTGCCTCACTCACCCCGGCCGTAGCCTTTTTATGGGGTGGCTATCACTACTCCAAAACAATGTCGATGCATTACAAAATTCACGCACATAACACGACCCAGTGTCGGACTGAGTCAATTCATTGACCCCGGTTGCACTCGGTGCATGGTAGTCGAATCTGGGCTCAGGCCGACCTAGGCTACCAACAAGGAAAATACGATGTTCTACCTATTATACGTACCTGATTTGTGATTACGTCTGACTGTGACCCGTGAACCCTAATACAGTAATGGGGAGGTCGCCTGGGACGGAGATGAGGGATGAAATACTCACACAGTAATGGGGAGGTCGCCTGGGACGGAGATGAGGGATGAAATACTCCCTCCTCCTGCATATATATACACTTCAACCATTCCCTCCATTAAATTCTCATACCCCATCATCCATTGGTATTTCCTAGGTTCAACGACCCCTTCATTAAATTCTCACACCCCATCATCCATTGGTATTTCCTAGGTTCAACGACCCCTTCTCCTTTTATAAAGAATAAATGACGGCTAGGGTTTGTGGAAGCACCCTTTCACCATAATTCCTTTAACCGGGTAATTGGGTAATTAACACGGTTCACTTAACCTTTTCACTCAACCTCTTAAATGGTATGGTTCACTTAAATGGTTAAATGGATAATTAATGTGTTCGACTCGACTGATTCAACTAGAATCGTCCGATTAGAAATTACTTTTCAATTTAACCGGGTAATTCATACTTAACCAGCTAATGAAAATTTTTTTTTTCCGGGTCTTTACAATCTCCCCAACTTAGAACTATTTCGTCCCCGAAATATCATAGCATAAATCGGATTTACACGGATTTTATGCTACAAACAGGCTAGGATATTTTCTGGCCATTTCCTGTTCAGTCTCCCATGTCGCTTCTTCTGATCCCTGATTTCTCCATAATACCTTTACCAAAGGGATCTCCTTGCTACGGAGTGTCTTTGTTTCCCTTGCCAAGATTCGAATCGGTTTTTCCTCGTAGGTTAAATCCGATTGTAGCTCTAAATCTGCAAAATTTGTGATAATGTGATTCTCATCTCGTACATATTTCTTTAGCATTGACACATGAAAGACATTGTGTACACCATCAAGGCTTGGTGGTAATGCTAATCTATATGCACAACTTCCGATTCGATCCAAAATTGGAAATGGTCCTATGAATCTTGGCTTCAACTTCCCTGATGTTCTAAATCTGATCACTCCCTTTTTAGGTGAGGTCTTAAGGTAGACGAACTCCCCAACTTGGAATTCTAAGTCCTTCCTTCGAGTATCAGCATAACTTTTCTGCCGATCCTGAGCTGCCTTAAGCCTTTGCTGGATGAGTTGCACCTTTTCAGCTGCTTCTCTCACCATCTCTGGCCCGACTATAACCATCTCTGTAGACTCCAACCAGCATGATGGAGATCGACAAGGCCTACCGTATAAGGCTTCAAACGGTGCCATTCCTATACTGGCTTGGTAAGAGTTATTATAGGTGAATTCAGCCAAGGCTAAGTGTTTCTCCCAATCTCCTCCCCAGTCGAGGATGCAAGCTCTCAACAAATCCTCCAAGGTTTGATTGGTCCTCTCACTTTGACCATCAGTTTGGGGGTGATATGCTGTACTTAACTTGATTTGGGTCCCCATAGCTTTTTGGAAAACTTCCCAAAAATGTGACGTGAATAGGGGATCTCTGTCAGAGACTATCTCCTTCGGAATTCCATGCAGCCTGACAATGTTATTTATGTACAGTTCTGCTAAGTATTCCGCAGTCCTTGTTGATTTTGTGGGGATAAAATGAGCTGCCTTAGTCAAACGGTCCACAACTACCCATATAGAGTCATGTCTCTTCAAAGTCCTTGGGAGTTTAGTAATAAAATCACATGTGACACGCTCCCATTTCCAGGTAGGTATCTCTAAAGGTTGTAATAATCCACCGGGTAGTTGATGTTGGGCTTTGATCAATTGGCACGTCTGACACTTGGAAACAAAATCCACCACATCCCTCTTCATTCCAACCCACCAGTAGGTTCGTTTCAAGTCCTGGTACATCTTTGTAACACCAGGGTGTATTGAGAACCTTGAACGATGAGCTTCTTCCAGAATATCTCGTTTTAATGCATCATTGTTGGGTACACACAATCTCCCTCTAAATCTGATTACACTGTTGGAATCTGCTACAATGTTGGGAGTTTTGTCCAACATTTCATTCAGCTTCTCATCTTCCATTTGTGTTAGCTTAACTCGGTCCACCAATTCATTGGAGATAACCAGGTTCGCCAGTATTCCTGTCATTCGTTCCACCGGGTTAATAGCTACCACCTCAGCTGACATAGCCCAAAGTCTAGCTAGTTGTTGACCCTTGTCCATCTTGCCCTTCCGACTCAACGCGTCGGCCACAACGTTCGCTTTTCCCGGGTGGTATAAAATTTGGAAATCATAGTCCTTCAAGTATTCTATCCACCGTCTCTGTCGAAGGTTAAGGTCATTCTGGGTGAAGATATACTTCAAACTTTGATGGTCGGTGAAAACTTCGAACTGGGCCCCATACAAGTAGTGCCTCCAAATCTTTAGGGCAAAAACTACTGCTGCCAGTTCCAAGTCATGGGTCGCATAATTTTGCTCGTGAATCTTCAATTGGCGAGATGCGTAAGCCACCACCTTACCATCTTGCATAAGGACGCATCCTAAACCCAACCGAGACGCATCACTGAAGACTACGAATCCTTCATTACCATTTGGCAGGGTCAAGACTGGTGCAGTTGTTAAACTCTTCTTTAGAGACTGGAAACTCTCCTCACACTTACTACTCCATTCAAACCTGACCCCCTTCCTTGTAAGTTTGGTCATCGGCGATGCTACTAAGGAAAAGTCTTTAATGAATTTCCTATAGTAACCCGCCAAACCGAGGAAGCTTCTGATATCAGTGACTGACTTAGGTTGTGGCCAATCAATGACTGCTTTCACTTTTGACGGATCCACTGCAACTCCCGCCTTTGAGACAACATGTCCGAGGAAGTTCACCTCCTTCAGCCAGAAGTCACACTTTGATAATTTGGCGAACAGTTGATTCTCTCTCAAAACTTGAAGAGCAATGGACAAGTGTTTCCCATGGTCCTCCTCATTATTTGAATAGACCAGAATGTCGTCCACAAACACAATAATAAACTTATCCAAGTATTCGTGGAACACCGTGTTCATAAGTGACATAAAGGCCGCTGGTGCATTTGTCAGACCAAAAGGCATAACCAGAAACTCATAATGTCCATAGCGAGTTCGGAAAGCCGTTTTCTGTATGTCAGATTCCTTCACCCGTAGTTGATGATATCCGGACCGCAAGTCTATTTTTGAGAATATTCCGGCTGTTTTCAACTGATCAAATAAATCATCAATCCTCGGTAAGGGGTACCGATTCTTGACTGTCACTTGATTGAGCTGGCGATAGTCAATACACAATCGAAGTGAGCCATCCTTCTTCTTTACAAAAAGAACAGGGGCTCCCCAGGGTGAAGTACTTGGTCGTATGAAGCCTGCCTGCAACAGCTCTTCTAATTGACTCTTTAACTCCTTGAGTTCCGCTGGAGCCATGCGGTATGGTGCTTTAGAAATTGGTGATACTCCCGGTGCTAGGTCAATGACAAACTCCACTGCCCGCTTAGGAGGTAACCCTGGAAGTTCACTTGGAAATACGTCCGGAAATTCTGCTACCACCGGAATCATGCTGACAACTTCTTTGGGTTTGCGACTCAGGCTCCTCTAGAGTTGCTCGATAAAACTGTTACAAGTCCCTCACCAAACCTACTCAGTTGCCTCACTAACCGACACAATACAAGAGGATGGATCATTCTCATGACCCCATCTCACAATTACAAGGTTTAGTCAATACTCTCCTCCCTTTACAGTCGAGCAAAGCCTAGTCGTACAGACAACTCATGTCCAGTGGCTGCTCCAATCACTTCGGTTATAGTGCCTATTATCGCCGTAGACAATGCAACTCCATACATAGGGTTTCTGGCTTTAACCCCAAGGAAATGTTAGTCTACTCCAGGTACCAGGTCAGTGGCCAGACTCCAGATGCAAATTTCTCCAATTGCAAGAAATTTTTGGCATACTCTCAGGACTGAATCATCACTTCTAAGTTAAAGTGGCAAATTCCAGTGCTTTCTTCTGGACAACAGACTCAGGAAAATATTGTCCATTGAAAGCTGTTACAAATTCCGCCCAAGGAATGGACGAAATCTCCCGTTGATGGAACACAGTCTTCTCCATGGACTTCCACCAATAGGATGCTTCCTCCTGAAGCATGCATGTCGCCAACCTCACTTGATGGCGATGAGGCACAGAGAGAGCTCTAAATGCTTTTTCAGTAATGTCCAACCAGCTCTCCGCCTTCATTGGATCAGTCCCTCCAATGAATACCTCAGCTCCGTTCTTCCGGAATTTCTCTACAGTGTATCGATCACTGTCATCCCCATCTGGCAGTACCACTTGTCGGACTACCGGTGGCACCGGGTTTGGAAGTTCTCCTCGCTCGCCCGGGTCAGCTATTCCTACCCGCTCTTGGGCGCTCCCCTGATCCCCATTTGGGACGTTACTAGGACCCGCAGCCGAATTTGGAGCTCCATTCCCCATTACCAATCCCGGTAACCTCTGCACCATGTTCTGAACCACAGAACTGGTATTTTCTGAAGCCTGCGCTAGTCCCTGTATGGCCGTCAAAATTTGGCCTAACACACTCTCAAGGTTTGTGTCCGACTGCGCAGCTTGGCTCGACTTCCTTCGGGTGCCTGCCATCTAAAATTTATTCCGTTATGGTTCATTAATTTTTTTTCAATGATTACTTAGGTTTATTAGGGAGTCCACTAATTCCCTAATGACATACCCTATTGGAGAAAAATAAAATATTAGACTCTTCAACAAGGTACTTGAGTCATAAGATGTGAGCTTTTGGGAAACCGTGCTCTGATACCACCTGTAACGACCCGCCATTTTTCACGATATTGTGGGCCTAACTGGCTAGGTGTTACTCAAAAGTAAAGTAATTATGTCAAACATTTTTTATAAATAATAACATATATAAAGATCCCACAGTCTTGGACCGTTTCCCAGCAGCCACACTTATTTCTCAATTAAATAAAAAAAGGAGTCCTCATATTTATTTTGCTCCATACTCTGGATGTCAATCACCTAATCTCGTATCTGCACACCTGCGGAGGCAATTCCGCGTTAGTGATTACAACACTAAGTAGTATAATAGATAAAACAAAACAAGTACATTCCACTATTTCCTTATGTTTATTTTAATATGCGGTGGAGCGATTCCGCTATACTCCAAAACAATGCGGAGGAGGTATCCGCTGTGATCCGCACACCCCGGCCGTAGCCTTTTTTGTGGGGAGGCTACCACTACCGTCTCCAGTGCCAGTGCCTCGCACACCCCGGCCGTAGCCTTTTTGTGGGGTAGCTATCACTGCACTCGGGTGATTGCTATGCCCCGTTTGTGGGGAAGCTCTCACTACCAATTCTAGTGCCAGTGCCTCGCACACCCCGGCCGTAGCCTTTTTATGGGGAGGCTATCACTGCACTCCAGTGCCAATGCCTTGCACACCCCGGCCGTAGCCTTTTTGTGGGGCGGCTATCACTGCACTCAGGTGATTGCTATGCCCCGTTTGTGGGGAAGCTCTCACTACCAATTCTAGTGCCAGTGCCTCACACACCCCGGCCGTAGCCTTTTTATGGGGCGGCTATCACTGCACTCCAGTGCCAGTGCCTCACACACCCCGGCCGTAGCCTTTTTATGGGGTGGCTATCACTGCACTCCAGTGCGATGGAGGAATCGCTGTGCCTCACTCACCCCGGCCGTAGCCTTTTTATGGGGTGGCTATCACTACTCCAAAACAATGTCGATGCATTACAAAATTCACGCACATAACACGACCCAGTGTCGGACTGAGTCAATTCATTGACCCCGGTTGCACTCGGTGCATGGTAGTCGAATCTGGGCTCAGGCCGACCTAGGCTACCAACAAGGAAAATACGATGTTCTACCTATTATACGTACCTGATTTGTGATTACGTCTGACTGTGACCCGTGAACCCTAATACAGTAATGGGGAGGTCGCCTGGGACGGAGATGAGGGATGAAATACTCACACAGTAATGGGGAGGTCGCCTGGGACGGAGATGAGGGATGAAATACTCCCTCCTCCTGCATATATATACACTTCAACCATTCCCTCCATTAAATTCTCATACCCCATCATCCATTGGTATTTCCTAGGTTCAACGACCCCTTCATTAAATTCTCACACCCCATCATCCATTGGTATTTCCTAGGTTCAACGACCCCTTCTCCTTTTATAAAGAATAAATGACGGCTAGGGTTTGTGGAAGCACCCTTTCACCATAATTCCTTTAACCGGGTAATTGGGTAATTAACACGGTTCACTTAACCTTTTCACTCAACCTCTTAAATGGTATGGTTCACTTAAATGGTTAAATGGATAATTAATGTGTTCGACTCGACTGATTCAACTAGAATCGTCCGATTAGAAATTACTTTTCAATTTAACCGGGTAATTCATATTTAACCAGCTAATGAAAAATTTTTTTTCCGGGTCTTTACACAACGGGCCAAGAATAGGCATTTTGGGGACGAAATTTCCTAACGTGGGTGGATTGTGAGATCCCTCAACTTAGTCCCACATCTAATACCTACTGGGAGAAGATCCTGTTTATAAGTGGGAATGGACGATAGATCTTTAACTTCCGGGGTACCCATTTTAAAGAAATGACTTAGCCCATTACATTGCACTTTGGGCTGGGTCGTTACACATCCCTTCGACCCAGCAGGCAAAGGGGCCATTGGGGTGTGAAGGGATGCCCAGAAATTTTTGTTTATAGTTGCCCATCTTGCCAACATTTCAGACTCGTCAGCCATGGACGGGGACTAAATTTTCAGTTTAGTTCTTTTCTTTCTTGTGTATTTAAGACTTTAGTTTCCATGATAATCAAACTTATTATCAATTCAAAATGTGCATTCTTGAAAATTAAGAATAGGGAGATAGGAAGAACACCCAAGCAAGGAAGAAGCTGGCACCGGAAGAGGAGAAGAAAATGAGAGAATGAAGGCAGCTAGGGTCAGGAGGACGTCCCTCTCAAAATATAAAATGAAAATGGCGGCTAGGATATATGAAAACATCCCAACACCAGCATTTTATTTAATCGGGTAAATAATAAAACATAATAATTAACTAGGTAGAGAATATAATATAAATAATAATAATAATTCTCCAATGTTTAATACTTCCTAGACCGAGTCAATTATATATATATATATATATATATATATATATATATATATATATATATATATATGAGATCCCTCAACTTAGTCCCACATCTAATACCTACTGGGAGTAGATCCTGTTTATAAGTGAGAATGGACTATAGATCTTTAACTTAGGTTAACCCTTTTAAAGAAATGAGTTAGGCCCATTATGTTGCACTTTGGGTTGGGTCGTTATAGGTGGTATCAGAGCAACCTAGTTCCGTGTTAGATGGTGGCCTGGACTAGGGACGTTGGCTAGGCTACCGGTCACGGGCCAGAAAGGTCCTGGGTTAGGGCTAACAACGGGCCAAGTATAGGCGTTTCGGGGACGAAATTTCCTAAGGTGGGTGGATTGTGAGATCCCTCAACTTAGTCCCACATCTAATACCTACTGGGAGAAGATCTTGTTTATAAGTGGGAATGGACTATAGATCTTTAACTTGGTTTAACCATTTTAATGAAATGACTTAGGCCCATTACGTTGCACTTTGGGCCGGGTCGTTATAGGTGGTATCAGAGCAACCTGGTTCTATGTTAGATGGTGGGCTAGACTAGGGACATTGGCTAGGCTACCTGTCACAGGCCAGAAAGGTCATGGGCTGGGGCAAGCAACGGGCTGGACTAGGGACGCTGGTTTGGCTGCCAGTCATGGGCCAGAAAGGTCATGGGCTAGGGATAGCAGCGGGCCAAGTATAGGCATTTCAAGGATGAAATTTCCTAAGGTGGGTGGATTGTGAGATGCCTCAACTTAGTCCCACATCTAATACCTACTGCGAGAAGATCATGTTTATAAGTGAGAATAGACTATAGATCTTTAACTTGGGTTAACCTTTTTAAATAAATGACTTAGGCCTATTATGTTGCACTTTGGGTCGGGTCGTTATAAGTGGTATCAGAGCAACCTGGTTCCGTGTAAGATGGTGGGCTTGACTAGGGACGTTGGCTAGGATACTGGTCATGAGCCAGAAAGGTCGTAGGTTGGGGTTAGCAACGAGCCAAGTATAGGCATTTTGGGGACAAAATTTCCTAAGATGGGTGGATTGTGAGATCCCTCAACTTAGTCCCACATCTAATACCTACTGGAGAAGATCCTGGGAATGGACTATATATGTTTAACTTGGGTTAACCATTTTAAAGAAATGACTTAGGCCCTGGTTATGTGTTAGATGGTGGGCTGGACTAGGGACGTTGGTTAGGGTGCCGGTCATAGGCCAAAAAGGTTGTGGGCTGGGGTTAGCAATGGTCCAAGACTAGGGACGTTGGTTAGGCTATCTGTCATGTGAGATCCCTCAACTTAGTCCCACATCTAATACCTACTGCGAGAAGATCTTGTTTATAAGTGGGAATGGACTAGAGATTTTTAACTTCCGGGGTACCCATTTTAAAGAAATGACTTAGCCCATTATATTGCACTTTGGGTTGGGTCGTTACAAATGATATCAGAGCCGACCTGGTTCCGTGTTAGGTGGTGGGATGGACTAGGGACGTTGGCTAGGCTGCCGGTCACGGGCCAATAAAAGGTCGTGGGCTGGGGTTAGCAACGGGCCAAGACTAGAAACGTTGGCTAGGCTGCCGGTCACGGGCCAGAAAGGACGTGGGTTGGGGCTAGCAACGGGCCAAGAATAGGCATTTCGGGGACGAAATTTCCTAAGGTGGGTGGATTGTGAGATCCCTCAACTTAGTCCCACATCTAATACCTACTGGGAGAAGATCCTGTTTATAAGTGGGAATGGACTAGAGATCTTTAACTTTCTGGGTACCCATTTTAAAGAAATGACTTGGGCCATTACGTTGCACTTTGGGCCGGGTCGTTACAAATGGTATCAGAGCCGACCTGGTTCCGTGTTAAATGGTGGGATGGACTATGGACGTTGGCTAGGTTGCCGGTCACGGGCCAAAAAGGTCGTGGGCTGGGGTAAGCAACGGGCCAAGATTAGAAACGTTGGCTAGGCTGCCGGTCACGGGCCAAAAAGGTCATGGGCTAGGGCTAGCAACGGGCCAAATATAGGCATTTCGGGGACGAAATTTCCTAAGGTGGGTGGATTGTGAGATCCCTCAACTTACTCCAATATCTAATATATACTGGGAGAAGATCCTGTTTATAAGTGGGAATGGACTATAGATCTTTAACTTCTGGGGTACCCATTTTAAAGAAATGACTTAGCCCATTACGTTGCACTTTGGGCTGGGTCGTTACAGGTCACAGGCCAGAAAGGTCATGGGCTAGGGCTAACAACGGACTGGACTAGGGACGTTGGCTAGGCTACCAGTAATGGGCCAGACAGGTCATCGGCTGGGGCTTGCAACTGGCCAAGTATAGGCATTCGGGGACGAAATTTCCTAAGGTGGTTGGATTGTAAGATCCTTTAACTTAGTCCCACATCTAAATCCTACTGGGAGAAGATCATATTTATAAATGGGAATGGACTGTAGATGTTTAACTTGGGTTAACCATTTTAAAGAAATGACTTAGGCCCATTACGTTCTACTTTGGGCCGGGTCGTTACAATATATATATATATTCACAGTCTTTATATCGTCCCTGTCCTTCAATTATTCCCTTGCCTCCCCTATTTTAGTCATGGCATCCCTTCCTTCCCCAGCCACTCTTCACTTCGGCCATCACCAACCATCGTTGTGGTTGACCTCAGCCTCACCCTCCGACCACCTTCTCCAATCCATCTACACCCACCTTCCGCCGGATCACTCAACTCACAGCCGCCCGAGTTTGGCCAGTTGCACGCCTAACTGAGTTGGCTCCTTCCTCTTCATCACCAGTGACAGCACTGCCACAATGCCCTTTCCTCCGGCTTCCCCTCGTAGTTGCCATCAGGAGCAACTGACACCCACACTGGGCAAGCCACTCTCCTCCCTCCTTGTCTCTTTCTTTGACAACCCCAGCACTACCCTAGCTGGGCTACTTTCAGTTGCCTCCACTACCACCATGAGCAGCTCCGCCGGCCAGGCTGTGGACTTCCCCTTCTGGCCATCTCCTCACCACTAGGCCAATCTCCTCTTCATTCATCCCTCACAGCTGAACCCTCTTCCATCATTGCTTCGTTGACTTGGTTGCAGCTACCAGCTACCGGCAACCGTTGCCTTCGCTGCTGGTCGGTCATGGCCTCGGACAAACCTCCACCTCGAGTCCTTGTTGCTTCCCCTAGACTAGCCCTGGTTGAGGTTCCCCTTGGCCAACCCTAAACTTGCCGATGGCAGCCACGACCATCACCATCATCACCGTCATCGCCATTGTTGGAATTGACATTAGGTATACAATATTAATGATTTGATTTTGTTATTTCCATTTCTTGATCATGGACGTTATTGCATGATTAATTGATGAAAAATTGTGAGTTGCCAAGAATTAGGAAAATGTGAAGATATTTTAATTTGTTTTCCTAGTGGTATAAGTTGATTATGGTATTAATTGTGATGATCATGTTATAAACTTAAATTCTATCCCTGTCGACATGGGTAAAAGATAATAGTACCAGTTATGTTGTAGTTAGTATGAATCAGTGAATTAGTTTTGGTTAGGATTTTTAAATTGTTTGTTATAATGTGGATGATCGTAGGAAATTGAATTATTTGGAATGATAATGGAATGTGAATTATTATGACTATTAATGCTTTAATCAATTTTGTATTGAAAAATAGATGCAATCTGAATTGAAATAAATTTAACAAATTATTGATGATAATTAGATAATAACAACGTGAATGAGGTATAATTATGAAGAACCCAAGGGTTTGTTATTAGGGTAGATGTTTATTGATTGGTATTGATAATTGTGTGGGGAGCATGGTAGTTGACTGAATAAGATAACAAAGTGCGAATCAATTATCGTGATTAGGATGTGTATGTTATTGATCATGGATCAATTTGTTATGATAAAATATAACAAAAGTGTGTGTGAGCAATTATAAAATTAGGAAATATTTGATAGATTTAGTGTCACGTTTTGAAAAAGAATTGGTGTTAATAGGTATTTCAGACAATTAAGGAATCAACTGAGGATTGAATAGTAAATTAGACGCCCTAGAGTGACACCTACCCGAGGGATGAGTGTTACTATATAAACTTACTTAACATGGTTGATTGTTCTTGTGCTAGTAACAAGGAATTGAAATGAAACTGGACATGAGCATGAATTGGTAATTCATGAACCAAGTTCATCATGGGTGTTCAGGTTATGTAGTGACCTTAGTTATTTTATGATGTTATAGGTCTTGATGTAATTGTTCTTTTTATTTACTAAATTCTTGTGAGTATATATGCATCTATTCATCACATTCATCCATTATGTGTTAGCATTTAGTTGTGATATGTAGGTACAGAGTGAAAGCTTGCCGCCTAGGTGGTTTACCTTGTTGGAAGCTTCTACCAATTCTATTTAGGGCTCCTTCCATGCTTTTCTCTATATTCTCTTGTGATTTGATTCATTGTTTTCAGGACTGGTTAATTTATTGGATCTCACTTAACTCCGGTCATTTAATTGAATTATTTTTCTGGATTAATAACCCTTGAGGATGAGATCTCTCGAGTCTAATTTTAAAAACAAGATCCACCATAAGTTACATTCGGCCCTATTATATAAATCCTTTCCCAGTTCTATTTATAATTTTATTGAATTTTTAGTGTGATGAAAGATGGTGAATCCGACTTGTACGTACCATGAGCAGGTGCACGTGCCAGTCACAATGGGCACTAGATTAATTATAAGGTTGTTCTAATCCCAAGGGATCTTAAAAGCTTCACATTTTGAGTTTCCTCACACCTGGAGAAATGTAGAGGTTTTTGTGTATTGTTAAGTACAATGCACGTCCGGATATGTGGTTCAAAGGGTATTGAAGGTGACTGCTTGAAAGTGCTCGGCCATTGAGCTCAGGGCAAGAGAAATAAGGAGGAAAGATGAGAGCTAAGGATATACTTGTAAGCCTAAGGGACAAAAAAGAACAAGAAAATGAGAAAATATCAACAAAGGCATCAACAAACCAGTTAGCTCTGAATGCTATTAGATCTACTGCCCGGCGGCTCCTAGTAAAATTCCTTTAGAGTGTTAAGCATAAGTTATATATGGTTTTCTTTAAAATGATAGTCAGCTCTCAATCTGCCAGTTTGATATAATGATTCCGGGACTACTAATGTTGGTTACTGATGATTTTTTATATATATGTAGGTGATGATCAGAAATTGGATATGCTAGCCTGGATGGAGGAGCATCAATATCTCATGCACACACACATGTCATACGATAAAATCTTTAGTAATTCTTGTTATGATATTTAGATAATGAAAATGATGTGATGACAAGCAATATGTATTGTTAATAGAATTGATATCAATTGCATGATGTGAAATCTATTTTTTAAAAATGTTCATGTTGGATATGTTCAGTAAGAGGGTCAACACCCAATTTACAAATTTGATTGTGGATGAGAATTCGTGGATGGGTCAAGACCCAACTAAGAATTGACAATGCAATTTGATTGTAATGTGTGTACAAAAAAATGATTTTTATTGTTTTGTAATATGTATAGTTCCTATCCAATGTTTTGACAGGGTGGCCCCTTATTTCACTTTTGGGTGGTCATGCCTGCAATACCATGTTAGGTTCTAGGCATTGTTTACATGTGATGCTATGATGGTCTTGCATCCTAAAATGCTGAAAGTAGGTCCATTTGGGTTATGATCAAATTAGCTGACTTCATCGGGTGATCCGTAACATTCTGATTCGGTTCACGAGTTAGCCAGATTTAGGTGTTACACCCTGTCATGGCCAAAGCACCTTCACGAGTGGCACTTCCTTCTTACATAGAGTCTTCACTGATAGATCGAGAATTTGTGTAACTCCTCCTCATAGGATAAGTTAGATGTCAAGCTCCTTGCTGCAGCCTGTGCGATCCATCCAACGAGCAGTTCTTCAGTACTGAAACATGAAAGATAAAATGTTCTGCTGATAGACTAGGTGGATGTTCAAGTTCATAAGCTACTTCACTGACTTGCCTGAGTATGTCAAATAGGCCCATGTACCTTGGACTCAGCTTGCCTTACCTTCCAAATTGCAAGACCTTTTGATTGAGGAGACTTTAAGGAAGGCACGTTCCTCGGGGGCAAAACTGATGTCCCTATGTCGCTGATCTGCATAAGTCCTCTGTCTGTCCTGAGCTACTGGTAGGCTCTACCATATTTACTCAACCATCCTCTAGGATTCATGAACCAACTCAGAGCCTACTAACAAATGGCTCACCTCCTCTAGCCAACATGTTAGCGATCTACACAGCCTACCATACAATGGCTCAAATGGTGACATCCCGATTATTGCATGAAAACTGTTGTTCAATGCAAACACTTGCAATGGTAGGAGCTCCTCCCGAGATCCACCGAAGTCCATTATTCACAACTGGAACAAGTCCTACAGAATCGAAATCATCCTCTCAAACAAGTCGTCAATCTGTGGATGATTAGATGCACGGAACATGACCTTCGTACCAAGTTCTCTCTAGAAAGATCTCTAGAAAGAAGAGGTGAATCTAGGGTTGCAATCAGATATGATCTCTTAGGAAACTCTATGGTGTCTGACAGTCATGTCTTCATATAACTTGGCCAAGGTTGATATGGAATAAGTCGTAGGAATCATGATAAAGTGTGCCAATTTCTTTAAGCTATCGACAATAACCCATACTGCATCTATATGATGGTGGGAAGGGGTATACATGCCATGAAATTACAAGTAACACGAATCCACTTCCACTCTAACGGTCGCAACAATTGCAAAAGCCTGGCCGCTAGTGCTTGATCTTGGCCTAGTAACAGACAAGACATCACAACACAGTGTTGATGACATCTTTCTTTAGCCCTGGCCACTAGTAAGATTGTCACAAGTCATGATGCATCTTCACTAAGCCTGGATGCAGTATAAACATTGAGTAATTGTCTTTGTGATGAATGTTCTCAGGCAATCCTTGGTGTATTGATACATTTGGTACACACAGCAGCCCCTTCATCCTGTACAAGCCATCTTCATCTCTTACCAACCCAAAATAAGTCCCATGTGTAAACCACTCCTCAAGTATCTGATCATCTGCTTGAGCCTATTGATATGGTCTACAATGATCAGACTAATCATCACTCTTATCAACACGGCCACAAGGTGTTGGTCTATGGTCTGCATATTGAATACCCATAGTTGATAGTCTTGCTCAGCATACCACTCACCTCCTGCTCAGGGCATGTGCAATACCATTTCCCTTACCCACATGGTAGCTAATGTCAATCTCATAGTCCGCAAGGAACTCTAACCACATTCACTTTGTGCTATTCAAATATTTATGTTTGAAGATGTACTCAAGCTCTTATGATCAATGAAGAGTTGGATGGACACTCCATATAGATAGTGTCTCGAATTGTTTAAAGCAAACACTACTGTTGCAAGATCTAAGTTATGCATTGGATAGTTCTGCTCATGAACTTTTAGTTGTTAGGACGCGTATGCAATCCTTTAACCCCTCTGCAAAAACATGCATGTCCAATATCAGACACATAACTGTATACAATGAAGTCATCATGGCCATCTGGTAGCCTCAGAATTGGAGTGGTAGTGAGTCTAATGACATGCATCTGTATCCACACAGCAATTCTCATTCCTCGTCAACTATGTGAAACCACCAAGGAAGAGAAGCTTTGTTTGAAGCCCCTGCAGTATCCGGCCAAACCTAGAAACCACCGTATCTCTCTGGTTGTGGTAGGTCACTCCCATTTCAAAATTGCCTCGACCTTGGGTGGATCCACTGCAATTCTAGTCACCGATAGAACATGCCACAAAAAAGCCCCCTCGGACAGCCAAAACATAGACTTGGTGAGCTTTGCATATAGTCGCTGCTCCAGTGGAGTCTACAAAGCAATTGGAATGACTTAGCTGATTTTATAACTAATGGACCTAAGTCATCTTTTTAAAATGGTTAACCTAAGTTTAAGATCTATAGTTCATTCCCACTTATAAATAGGATTGTATTTGATCTAGGACTGAGATGAGGGATCGTACAATTCACCCACCTTAAGAAATTTTATCCTCGAAATTCCTATACTCGACTAGGCTGAAATTATTGTTTCTAGTCGCGTCCAACCATTTTTATAGCCCACGTCTAACCAACCATCTAACACGAAACTAGGTTGTTCTGATACCATTTGTAATGACCTAGCCCAAAGTGCAAACTAATAGGCCTAAGTAATCTTTTCAAAAGTTATTAACTAAAGTTAAAGATTTATAGTACATTCTCACATATAAACAGGATCTTACCTCAGAATATTTTAGATGTGAAACTAAGTTGAGGGATCTTCTAGCAATCCTTAGGTGTGTCCCGTGTTCCTCTCTGGACCTCGAGTATATAAATATATCATCAACAAAGACTATCACAAATTGCTCTAAGTACGACGAAACACCTGGTTCATGAGATCCATGAACACTGCCAGTGTGTTAGTCATCCTGAAAGTCATTACTAAGAACTCATAATGCCCGTTTCGTGTCCAAAAGGGGTCCTCAATACATCCTCCTCTCTAATCCCCAATTGATGGTAGTCAAATCCAAGATCAATCCTCGAGTATATTGCAGCTCCTCCAAGCTGATAAAACAAATCAAGTATCCATGCTATAGTCAATACATAACCGCATGCTACTATCCTTCTTCCTGACAAAGAGGATGGTAGAGCCCCATGGTAGGAAACTCTGTCTGATGAAGCATTTCTCCAATAACTCCTGCAACCGTGTCTTGAGCTCACAATCTGATATGAAGCCCTATAGATAGGTGTGATATCAAGAACGAAATCAATGGCAAACTCCACCTCCCCTACTGGTGGTAATCTAGGCATCTCATCGGGGAACACATCAGTAAATTCACTAACCACTGAAATTCATGCCAACTCTGGAGCTAAATGCTCGGTTGCAACGACCACAATGGCAAGGAACACCCCACATCACCCCAAATCCCTACACTGATGCAATATCAAACTGCTGTGACCATCTCTACCTCTGCCATAAAATACAATCGTCGTTGTAATGACCAGCCCGGTGTTACTAAAAAATATGTAATAGATGATAACGATAATATTCTAGAACATGAATGTTAATATAGCAATTAAGTCTGTCAATATATAAATCATATAAATCATAAAAATAAAGCATGTTCTCTGTACCACAGTCTCAGACCATTTCCCATAGCCACTATTATAACACAAGAGAATAATAAGGAAGTCTAATTGATTATCAATTCACCAAACCTGGGTCAATTTTATTCTTCAGTCCAATGCTGCTCACCTGCGGAGGCAATTTTGCAATAGTGATAAAACCACTAAGCCGCATAATTAAATGAAACAAGTCAATATAATTTCTTGTTATCTTTTCACTAGTCTTTTTGTAATTATGAGTCTATGTCGAGCTCCAATTATATGCTGGGACGGGTGGCCACCCCATCCAGCTACAATCCCATGCATGCGCACACACGCTACGTGGCCCATGTCCTATAGCTACCGATATTTTCCATTGACTCACCCTCTCGGTATCACAAGTGTATAATGAGCCTACTTGCGCCATTGCGCCCTATCACCCCTTTCGGCATGGGGGCAGGTATTCAATCTTTCAGGGGGTGCTTTCCTGCGAGTTGAGTCAACCCCGGTTGCCTCCCACATAGTAGTTTTAAAAGTGTGGCCCCATGTCGGACTAAGTCAATTCTTTGACCCCGGTTGCACTTGTTGCATGGTGGTCAAATCTAGCCTCAACTGACCAAGGCTGCTAACTAGGCAAAATACAACATTCTAAATGATTATACAGAACTGGATAGTTTGTAATGTAAGCAAACTCGCAGCTGTGACCAACGATCTTAATCTGAACGAGAACATAAAATTATACATAAGTAAAATTTTATTCGAGTAGAAATGCATGCAACTAAATGTCTAATATATATATCATTGGCCACCCCATCCAGCTACCATCCCTTGAATCTTCAATTGACGAGAGGCATAGGCCACCACTTTACCTCCCTACATAAGGATACATCCTAAACCCAACAGGGACTCATCACTGAAGACTACAAATCCTTCATTACCATTTGACAGTGTCAAGACTGGAGCAGTTGTTAGACTCTTCTTCAGAGACGGGAAACTCTCCTCACACTTCTCCATTCAAACTTGACTCCCTTCCTTGTGAGTTTGGTCATCGGTGATGCTACTAAGGAGAAGTCTTTAATGAATTTCCTGAAGTAACCGGCTAATCTAATAAAACTTCTAATATCAGTGACTGACTTGGGTTGTGGCCAATGAGTGACTGCTTTCACTTTTGATGGATCCACTGCAACTCTGGCCTTTGAGATCTATGATCAAGGAAGTTTGCCTCCTTCAACAAGAAGTCACATTTTGAGAGCTTGGCGAATAGTTGATTTTCTCTCAGGACTTGAAGAGTAATGGACAAGTGCTTAACATGCTCTTCTTCATTATTTGAATAGACTAGAATGTTTTCCACAAACACGATAATAAACTTGTCCAAGTATGCATGAAATACTATGTTCATGAGTGACATAAAGCCTTCTGGTGCATTTGTTAGACCAAAAGGCATGACCAGAAACTCATAATGTCCATACCGAGTTTGGAAAGTCATTTTGTGTATGTTTGACTCCTTTACTCACACTGGTGATAACCAGACCACAACTCTATCTTAGAAAATACTCTGGTTGTGTTTAGCTGATCAAACAAGTCATCAATACTCTGTGAGGGATACCGATTCTTGACTGTCACTTGATTGAGTTGTCGATAGTCAATACACAGCCGAAGTGATCCATCTTTCTTCTTCATATAAAGAATAGGGGCTCCCCAGGGTGAAGTACTTGGTTGGATGAAACCTACCTGCAATAACTCTTCTAGTTGACTATTTAACTCCATGAGTTCTGCTAGAGCCATGAGGTATGGTGCTTTAGAAATTGGTGTTACTCCAGTGCTTTCTTCTAGACAACGGGATTTGGAAAATATATTCTTCCATTGAAAGCTGCCTCAAATTCCACCCACGTGATGGAAGAAATCTCACATCGATGGAATGTGGTTTTTTCCATGGATTTCCACCAGTAAGATGCTTCCTCCAGAAGCATGCATGTTGGCAACCTCACTTGATGGTGGTGGGGCACAGAAAAATCCCTAAACGTTTTTTCGGTAATATGTATCTAGCTCTACGCCCTCATTGGATCGATCCCTCTGAGAAATAATTCAGCTCCATTCTTCCTGAACTTTTCCACAGTGTAACGGTCACTATCATCGAAAGCGAGTGGCACCACTTGTCGGACTACCGGTGGCACTGGGTTTGGACACTCCCCTCGCTCGCCTAGGTTTGCTAACCCTCCCCGCCCTTGGGCACTTCCACGACCACCATCTGGGGGTGATTCTAGGACCCGCTGCTGAGTTTGAGGCTCCATTCCCTGCTACCACTCCTGGTAACAGCTGAATGGCATTCAGAACCACAAAGTTTGCATTTTCTGAAGCCTACGCCAGTCCCTGTATGGCTGTCAAGATTTGGGCTAATACATCATCTCTGTTCGAATTTGACTGTGCAGATTGACTTGACTATCTACGTGTACCGCACATCTGAAACATTGAACCATGATGGTTCATTAACATGTTCTTGTTAAATTTTGACTTAGATTTATTAGCGAATGAATTTGTTAATTAATAACACAACACAATGGGAAAAGATAATTATTGGACTTTTCAACAAGGACTTGAGTCATAAAATGTACGCTTGTAAAGACCGTGGAAAAAAATGGACGTGAACGTGGTTTGAGAAGGACCAAATGCGTTATATTTTTTACCCAATTAATTCTACCAGATTAATTATTACCCATTTTATTATTTACCCGGATACACGGTTAAGTGAAATACGGTGTTTTTACATACCCTAGCCGTCATTTTATTTTATTTTGTGAAGGCATCCTCCACCCTAGCCTTCATTCGCATTTTCTTCTCCTCTTCCTTGTCAGAGTGAGCATCCTCCTTGTTTTGGGTATTTTCCCTATCTTCTTTTCTTTTTCATTCTTCCATGGCAAGCACGTAGAGTTCATGTTTGGTCATCACTGTTAATTTATTTGTTCTTGTTGGTGGATATCCTGATCTGTTTAATAATAGTTGATTTTAATGTTGTAAATTGTTATAAAAAAAATTACAATTATCTTAATTGATAATCGTGAGGATTAAGGTTTTAAATCAATAAGAAAACAAAATAATTTTTACACGACTGAGATCCATAGCCAAAGAGTTCCCCTGTTCGGCGAGATGGGCAAGCACAGCAAAGCATCGCCGGGAATGGGTGGCGATGGTCGTTCTAACATCGGAAGATGATCCTACTCTCTTCGTCGATCAGTGTATGGTCGATCTCATGTGTGTGGATGCCGGCCTGGGGTGGTAAATGGCCAAAAGTAGAGGACGGCATCAAAAATAGAGGCGACGGCGGTGGGTGAAGAAATCCGGCCTTCCTAGATGGCTATGGGTTCCAATCTGGCCGGGAAAGGTCGATAGGGCATAGAGGGTGTCGAGCCGACCACCCAATTGAGGCGGCAATGCTCGCTGATGGTGGAATCAGCGACGTAAACGCGTCACTGGTGTGGCGGTCCAGGCGTCGTGGCGGCTGGAAGGTAGCCGGAGTTGTTCGGGGAGACACCGCAACGGTATGGCAGAGCTGGGCGGTGATGATTGACTGCGGTTGGAGACGATCGTCGGCGAGCGGCTGGAGGGGGGCTGCAGTCAGGAACAGAGGATGGCGCCGGGGAAGAAGAAATAGAAAATTCCCTTGGGTTGCAAACTTGTAAATAATGCTTGAATCGACACAGCTCAAGTTAAAGAATAATACCAACTCGTAATAAACCTTTAAAAATAATCATTTTAATAGGTTATTAAACTATAGTCGGGTAACAATCACAAACGTCGTAACTAAATAGTATAATGATAAATAAATAAAGTTCAAAACTTTATTAAGTCGAATAATTTAAATAATATTAGTGATTAAAAAATTAAAACCGTTAAGTATTAGTTATGATTTAGATAATTAATTTAAAATGTAAAGTAGGACTTAGATGATTATATCACATGAATAATTAATTATCTCACTAGATTTGTTGAGAATTTAATATATAATATTTTTGAATTATTACATGTTATGTTGTCAAAAATTTTAGTATATATATATATATATTAGACATTTAGCTGCTTGCATTCCTACTCGAATAAAATTATACTTATGTATAATTTTATGTTCTCGTTCAGATTAGGATCGTTGGTCGCAGCTGCGAGTTCGAAAAATCCAGGTCCATATAGTTATTTGAAATGTTGTATTTTCCCAAGCTGGTAACCTTTGTCGGCACTAATCTCAGAATGAACTGGGAGATAATGACTAATCTCAGAATGCCTTGGGAGGCCACCTAATTTCAGAATGAACTGGGAGATGATTTTAATCTTAGAATGAACTGGGGGATAATGACTAATCTCAGAATGAACTAGGAGACGATTTCTAATCTCAGAATGAACTGGGAGACGATTTCTAATCTTAGAATGAACTGGGAGATAATGACTAATCTCAGAATGAACTGGGAGACGATTTCTAATCTTAGAATGAATTGGGAGACCACCTAAATCTAAGAATGAACTAGGGGAAAATTTCCAATCTCAGAACGACCTGAGAGACAATTACTAATCTTAGAATGACCTGAGAGACTTTTACAAATCTCAGAATGAGCTGAGAGAAAATTACTACTCTCAGAATGACCTGAGAGATAATTACTAAAAGACTTGTGAAATGATAATAAAGATGGGTGAAATGATAATAGGGATTTTATTGACTTGTTTCATTTAATTATGTGGCTCAGTGGTTTTATCACTAACGCAGAATTGCCTCCGCAGGTGAGCAGTTTTGGAATGAAGAATAAAAGTTACCCAAGTTCGGTGAATTGATAATAAAAGTTGGACTCCCTTTTTTCTCATGTTATAATTGTGGCTATGAGAAACGGTCCGAGACTATGGGACAGTTATTTTATCTATTATCATATGCATCAAAACATGTTTTATTTTTACAATTTATAAATTCTAGACTTATTTGCAGTATTAAAATTCATGTTCTGGAATTATTTACCATGTTATGATTCATGTTCTTGCATGTTACATTTACATTAACTATATTATTAGGTAACACCCGATCCGGTGCGAACGGGTCGTTACAGCGCTTGTGGGAAACCATGCTCTGATACCACCTGAACGACCAGCCCGAACCAGCCTGGCGTTGCTTAAAAATTTGCAATAGATGTAATGATCATATTCCAGAACATGAATGTTAATATAGCAATTAAGTCTAACAATATATAAATCATAAAAGTAAAGCATGTTCTCTAAAATATAAAATAACTGTCCCACAGTCTCGGACCGTTTTCCATAGCCACAATTATAACATGAGAGAATAATAAGGAAGTCCAATTAATTATCAATTCACCAAACCTGGGTCACTTTTATTCTTCAATCCAATGCTGCTCACCTGCGGAGGCAATTTCGCGTTAGTGATAAAACCACAAAGCCGCATAATTAAATGAAACAAGTAAATATAATTCCCTGTTATCATTTCACAAGTCTTTGGTAATTATAAGCCTATGCCGAGCTCCTATTATATGCTGGGAGGGGTGGCCACCCCATCCAGCTACCATCCCATGCACGTGCACACACAGTACATGCCCCACGTCCTGTAGTTACCGATATTTGCCATTGACTCACCCTTTCGGTATCACAAGTGCATAATGAGCCTACTTGCGCCACTGTGCCCTATCACCCCTTTCGGCAGGGGGCAGGTATTCAATCTTTCAGAGGGTGCTGCTCTGCCGAATTGCGTCAACCCCGATTGCGTTCCAGCACATAGTGGTTAGATACTTAAGTCGACCAAGATTCCCACATAGTAGTTTTAAAAGTGCGGCCCCATGTTAGACTGAGTCAATTCTTTGACCCCGGTTGCACTTGGTGCATGGTGGTCAAATCTAGCCTCAGCTGACCAAGGCTGCGAACTAGGGAAAATACAACATTTTAAATGATTATATAGACTTGGATAGTTTGTAAGTGAACTCACAACTGTGACCAACGATCCTAATCTAAACGAGAACATAAAATTATACATAAGTATAACTTTATTCGAATAGAAATGCATGCAACTAAATGTCTAATATATATATCATTTTCAAAAATATTAAATATTATATTGTTAACAATTCTAGCGAGATAGTTAATATATCATGTGACATAATCGTTAAAGCCCTACTTTACATTTTAAATTAATTATCCAAATCATAAGTAATACTTAACAATTGATAAAATAATTATTAACTGATAACAAATATTTAATAACTATTATTAGTATATATTCCTTTCAGATGATAATAAGTTAACCACGATCTTGTTGATTTAGTTTACAGTTATAATTTTTAGTCGCTATCATTATTTATAGTAATTTAATTAATTAAGTCGTTCGATTGAATGAACTAAATTTATTTTCATTATTCTAATTCAAAGATACTATTAATAATTATTTTAAATTATTCAATTGACTAAAGTTTCAAACTTTATTTATTTTTATTATGCTATTTAGACTCAACGCATGTGATTTTTACCCGATTATAATTTAATAACCCATTTTCTACATTATTGGCTCATTATTAAAATAATCACTTTATTTACCCAATATTAAATTTAATATGATAAAGGTAAAATTTTTATTTTATTATTTACTTATAACAATCTGATTTAATTTAATCATTTGTACGCCAACTAATTATCATCCATTTATCATTACCGTATTTTTATTACTCGTGGCGATTTCGCACATTAATTAATTAGTCTAGCAACTTTAACCTATAACCCATTAGAATAATTATTTTTAAAGATTCATTACGCGTTAGTATTATTTTTTTTAACTCGAGTTGGTATCGAGTCGACCCATATTTACATGCCACCCTTCTTCTTCTTTTTCTTCCCGTCGCCATTCTTCTCTTCTCTACAAAGAGGTTCGTCCTTCTTCTCCCAGCTTGATCTTGGCACCCAAAACCAGATTCGCGTCCTCCATCAACTTCAACCTTCTCCAGCAACCAATTGGAAGCCTAAAGTCCATGTTTTACAGCAGCTACCCAAGGCGACACCTTGCTGAATCAAGGCGCACGTCCCTGGCCAGCAGCACCGCCGGGGACGCAAGGCAACCTCCATCCGGCCAGCAGCACCGCTGGGAACTCTTCCCTTCTCCCTGCACGACAACCCAACGTCAAAGCTAAGCGTCTACCCTCTGAAACTGCCATTACAGTGTCTGTTGTAGCAGCACGTCGCCACTCTGTTGTAGCAGCACGTCGCCACTTCCATATTCCTTACAACTTACCCACTCACAGTTGCAATTCTGCCACCCACCGGAAACCAGGGACATGGCGAGCCATCCCTTCGACCCAGCAACTAGAGGGGTCGTCGGGGTTGTGAGGGCTGCCTTGAAATTCTTGTTCACAGTCGCCCAATTTGCCAACATTTCAGATTCGTCAGCCATGGTGGAATTTCAGTTGTATGCCATTTAGTTTAGTTCTATTCTTTTTGATTTATAACTTTAGTTCCCATGATTAACAAGCTTACTATCAATTAAAAATATGCATGCAAGAAAATTAAGAAGAGAGAGATAGGAAGGATACCCAAGCAAGGAAGAAGCCATGCTGGTGAGGAAACGGAGAAGAAAATGCAAATGAAGGCTAGGGTGGAGGACGCCCTTCATAAAATAAAAATGACAGCTAGGGTATGTGGAAACACCCGTATTTCATTTAACCGTGTAACCAGGTAAATAAAAAATATATATATAATAATTAACCAGGTAGAATTAACTAGATAGAGAATATAACATGTTCAGTCCTTCTCGGATTACGTTCGAATATATTATTTAATTTTTTTTCACAGTCTTTACACTCGTGTTCCTCTTTAGCCGAGCTGGACCTTCTTCTTCTGGCAGTCTATCAAAGCTCAATGTCATGTCATCCAATCTATGCCAAAGATGATGTCAAACTCATGCATTAGGAACACTGTAAAATTGGTCAAAGGATGTGCTTCTAGATACACACTCTAGTGGTGAGAACTGCTCCGGTAGGAGTCAATACAACCAAGTCATGGACTAGATTCTTTACAAACACACCAATCCTATCTACGAAAATCTTGGCCATGAAGGTATGTGTGCTACCGAAATCTGACAAAGATATGGTAGAAGTAGAATGGATAAGTGAAGTACTTGTGATAACTATGTTACTTGTGATGGCTACTGTAGGTGCAGGCAGTCCCCCTATATTGCTGCTCCTACTACTAGGGTCGGTACTGCTGCTGCTGCAGCTGACTTGGGCCCTTGGCTAAAGGGTGCCCCAACTAACCACGTGAAAAGCATGCACGAGTAAATCTCTAAATGGCACCTTTTGGTGGCACCTCTGACACTGTGGACAAGTGGGATACTCCTGCTCCTGATAGTCATCACGTTGCTGGACCTGGGACTGGAATGACTTGTTCTAGCAAGGTAACCTCTATGCCTCCACTGTTTATCAGCCAACAAAGTTACTAGGCACTCTGGTTCTCCTGGCGTCTATGCCTCTGTACTTGGCTGTTGTACTGTACCCCTGGCCTGGTGATAGGACTCATGTGCATGCTCGCACTCCTAGGCCCTCTTGATAGCCTCGACTAGAGTCAAACATGAAAATGTGGCAGCCATAGAACAGATGCTGATGCAAACTCCTACGACAAACTGAGTAATCCACTCCCTTTAACTAGCAACACGGCCTAGGGCAAACCTCTCTTACCAAATGCTTAGCAACAGACATGCCCTCCTTTGTTCGAAGTATAAAAGCTCCTTCTTCTAGCTCCTAATTGTTGTCAAAATTTACTCGATGTGGAACATGTCGTTGAACTCGTCCCATAAATTCTGTTCTGTGGTCTGGTCCCAAGGTATGCAATGGGAGTAGATTCCCAACAGATCTTGGCCTACCGCTGCATGGACCCAGAGGCCATGAGTATCCTCAGCTCCGGCAAACTTCCTATGCATATAAGCTCTCCACATGCTGCGTCCAACCACTCCAAATCTACCTCGGGGTCGATGCTCTCATAGAATAATTGTCCACCATTCTTCAAAAATGGTCAATGTCCCAACATTCTCTGACATGATGATTTGGGCCTTGACTTCTTGAGCCCTCAGTGACAATGAACTGCCATGGCCTCGCTGTCTCCGCCTCATTTCTAGACTATCTGGGGAGCAGCACTCCCATTAGATCCTGCTGTGACATATCATGCATCCCAACAACTAGTGGTGCCGAGGGGATGTGGAGAAACTACACTTGTGGTGTGGCACTGGTGGTACACTCTCCGGCTCATAGGTCTCTACCGTGGTCTTTGCCTCCGCAAGCCACTTCTCCAACCTCGCCATGACCACATCCACAACCATCTCCCTGACTGTGTCCAATAGTCTGCTCATATCTTCACGAAATTGATGCTGGTCCTCCCATGCTTGGAACTTCTCATCCCCCAAGGCTGCTGGTCCTCCCATGCTCGCAACTTCTCATCCACTCAGCACCGACGGGGATCTGTACTGTAGTGGTGGTCTACCTCTGCGTAGACACTCTGTCATCTCACTGCTTAACTGCCAAATACTAAATTGCTACTATCAGGTCCAGCAAACTGATGACCACACAATAGACAGTCTGGATAGCATGAATCAAATTAACAAAAGGCAAAACAAGACACACACAGAAAGACATACCCTGATGGCTAGACTATGCATTGGCTTAGTGGTGGGGGTTTAACCTAAACATAGCACTTAAATCATCATAACATCATTAAATGGCATACCACATCATATCATAAAACATGCAGCATGCGTGCATAATACAAAGCATGCCGAAAGTAGGCCGCCTTAATAGTCTGAGAAGTCGGTTTTGATACGAAGTTGTAACATCCCAATTTGGACCGATGAACAAATTGAATTGTGATATTATAATTCAGAGAGCTATCCATTTGTCTACCATTTATAAACTTTATGAAAATGGATGTCAACTCTCAAGAAGGCTTAAGATGCACTACATATGAGATTTTCATACAATGTGTTTTGAATCATACTATGTAGGATGGATATTAAATTTAGGGCTTTTGGACAAGTACTTCGAGCCACAAGAGATGTAACACCTCCACTGCAACTAGGAAGGTCACTTTCTTATGTGATGATCACTCTGAACTATACGATCGCAATAGTCCCAATGCAGCTAAAAGGTTGAGTTCTTGAAAATTATAGTGACATAATCCGGTTCTTATATTTAGTTGCAGTGAACAGATTAGGTTGCTTAAATTGTTAATGCGGATGATTTGCAATAAATTGAAAACTGGGTTGTAGCTACATGTTCCAAATAATAGCAAGAATGAAATTACACAAAGGCATCATAGGATTACAGGGTACATACCCTAACACTCTGTCTTTATATGTGTTCGTTGTTCAGTATGAATTATATGCTCCTCCTACCCATGTTTCTCTACACACTCTAGCTGCAACCAAATACATTTCACCTACTTGAATTTGCTTATTGTCTTGTTCCAGGATTTTGAGGCTTACACACCTTGCAGATGTTTATTGCCCCAAGGTGTTAACTCTGCACGATATTATTAAGAATGCTAAAGTATTAAACAAGTGTATGCAATCATCATGTCATATCACAATAAAAAATCATACAAAGTTCATATTTAAGTTTATGACTTATGCCCACAAAATATAGTAATCCAAATGAAATCTGAATAAATAGCACATAGCAACATGGGCCTCTACAACCGGCATTGAGTCGTTGATCTATGTGCCTGAGTTGGCCAATGCCACAGGACCTCACCTATGCATAAATATGAAAAAATGTTAGATTACTAGTCTAAAATAACTACTGGTATTTCAAACTTGAAAATGGGTGCTCTATTACACACGCAAATACATTAAAAGTTCGGAAATAGCTCACAGGATTGCAAGCAAGAATATCTTATTTTAAGAAGGTCAATGCACATGCATTCCAAAATTAATACTTATCCTGAAAAGCTTATGCATCACATCCTCTTTATAACGCCCGCCATGGAACTCAAGTGGCAAAGGAATGGTAAAGTTAATATCACAAGTTTTGACAATGTACAATGTTAGACTACAATGCACTACTTTAGGGGTTTAAAGGAGTACTAGTTAATTCTTACTACTCGTACAAATCCCTCTTATTCCTAAAATTCTAAACCCTCATAATTATACTGAATAGTTGTAGTGACCACACCCAAAGTGCAATGTAATGGGCCTAAGTCATTTCTTTAAAATGGTTAACCCAAGTTAATGACCTGTAGTCCATTCTCACTTATAAACAGGATCTTCTCCCTGTACGTATTAGATGTGGGATTAAGTTGAAGGATCTCACAATCCACCCGCCTTAGGAAATTTTGTCCCCGAAATTCTTACACTTCTTGGCTTGTTGCTAGCCCCAGCCCATGACCTTCTTTGGCCCGTGACAGGCAACCTAGCCAACGTCCCTAGCCCAATAGTCCAACCCACCATCTAACATGTAAAGAGGTTGCTCTGATACCACCTGTAACGACCCGGCCCAAAGTGTAATGTAATGTGCCTAAGTCATTTCTTTAAAATAGTTAACCCAAGTTAAAGATTTATAGTCCATTCTCACTTATAAACAAGATCTTCTCCCAGTACGTATTAGATGTGGGACTAAGTTGAAGGATCTCACAATCCACCCACCTTAGGAAATTTCATCCCCGAAATTCCTACACTCATTGGCCCGTTGCTAGCCCCAGCCCCCAACCTTCTTTGGCCCTTGACCGGACAGCCTAGCCAACGTCCCTAGCCCAGTAGTCCAACCCACCATCTAACACGTAACGATGTTGCTCTGATGCCACCTGTAACACCTGACCAAAACTGCAACGTAATGGGCCTAAGTCATTTCCTTAAAATGGTTAACCCAAGTTAAAGAACTATAGTTCATTCTAATTTATAAATAGATCTTCTCCTAGTAGGTATTAGATGTGAGATTAAGTTGAGGGATCTCACAATCCTGGAATGACTTGCCCGAACCGGACTGTGTAAAACCTGTGACTCGAGTCAGAGTTTTACGGGAGTGAACCAGTCGGTTCAACCGTTGGTTCGAGTCGAGTTAGCTTCATGGACCGCGAGCTGAGTTGAGGCCAGCTGTGAGTTATGAGCGATGAGAGTCATGTATGCTCAAGTGTACGATGATAACGTCTAAAAGATGATGAAAAATGGGTTATCAAATATATGGATGTATACAGTAATGATTATTATTTTTATTTTATCGTAGAATAGTTTTAGGCTGAATAACGCATTAAGACGCGTTGGATTATAATTGGGTGGGTTATTAGTTATAGAGCATGCCATTTGCATGTTGTTGTGTTTCTTTAATTTTATGGGATTTTTCCATATTTTTCTAGATTTTTTTAGAATTTATTACGAACTAGTTATTATTTTAACTCGAGTAGGAATCGTGTAAATACTTAATTACGAAACTGCCATTGAGGGTATTTTTCTCCCTCCCAACACTTACCCTCCCAAAGCCCTCGCCGCCATTGTGTGCTGTCGTCACCGCCGCCGCCACTGTCGACGCCGTGCTGCCGCCGATCAACGCCGCCCCACCCCGCCTTGCAAGTCGTCGTGCCGCCACGACCCACCCCGGCCACCGTCTCGCGGCCACGACGTCAGGAATCGCCACCCATTTTCGATGCTGCCGCCGACGACCATCGTCCGCCCGGTTGCTTTGTTTGACACCACCATCGGACCAAGCTCGTCGAGCTGCTGCCGATAGACCCCCTGATTGCCCCGTTCCGAATCATTACAGCGCGAACTGCGGAAACCGCCGACACTAGCCGGAGAACTGTCGAAACCGCCGGAAAATTGGATTCATGGGAAATTTGCCGGATCATCCGCCAAACGTACCCGATCCAATCTGATCGGACTTCGGCGCCGCTAGGTGCCGAATTCGAGTTTCGAGCCACGAAACGGAAACCCTAGCCGTCGCCGATTTTCGATGACGCGAGGTATAATTTATTTTAATTTAATTATTTGAAAGTATTGATTATTAGAATTGCATGCTAGGATTGGTGAATTGTGTGTTATAATAATATATATAAATGTAGATTTGATTAAGGATAAATTGTGAAATTTGTTTGATTGAGTGGTGTTAAAAATGGAGGCTAGGAAACTAATTAGGGTAACTAGGTAATGATCATGATCTAATGCAAAGTAGCATAAGTAGACTTAGCTAGAATTGATATAGGTTGATGTGTGTTGATTGATGCGTGATTGTGTTGATTATGTGTGCATGCTATAGGATGTGTGATTCATCATGCGGGCGTTAGTTTTTAGCCTAATTGTGTAGGTACGGTGTAGGAGCTCGCCGCCTAGGCGTGTGGACCCGCTTGGAGCTTCTACCAGGTTCGTTTAGGACTCGTTCTCTATTTTTACGCTATTCTATTGTGCATTTGATTTATCATGTGCAGGACGAGTTAAGTGGCGTTTTATCGGATCCCACTTAACTCGGGCCATTTAGCCAACAGTTCTTTTTTAGGATTAATAACCCTCGAGGATGAGATCCCTCGAGTTTGTTTTCGAACTTCAGATCGAGCTCTAGTTGCCTTCGGGCGTATTGTATAAATCCCAACCCAGGCCTATATATGTATAGTTTTCGCGTTTTCGGTGAGAGATGGGATGAGGGTTACTTGCAGCCACGTCTTCAGATAGGGCGTGTGCTCGGAAGAGCGGGCTCTGGAGCTGGGGAGAACCCACTTCGTTCCCGAAGGATCTGGACAACTCCACCTTTGAGTTCCTCAAACCCGGAGAAGTGTGGAGGTTTACGGGTACTGCAATGCAGCTCATGTCTAGACTTGTGGTTCAAAGGGTACTGAAGGCGATTGCCTGAGAGTGCTCAGCCTTTGTGCTCAAGGCCAGGAGTAATATGGAAGGTGCAGAGGGTGGTAAGGAATGAAATTTGATGCGAGAAGCAATAGAGAAATGGCCAAGGTATGAGAATGAGAAAGAAAGGGGACGTTGTCGACCCGAGGGCGACAGCCCGACGGCGACGGCTCCCGTATGTGCCCTGATGAGAGTTCTTGAGGAAGTATATGGTTTTGATTCAACAGGAGAGTTTGCTCTCCTGTGCCAGATTGATATTAGTTATTTTCCGGGCCGGTAACACTCGTTACGGATGGTTTTTCTATATATATGTAGGTGAGAAATGCGAGCAATGAAAGCTGTCGGGAATGCAGAGGAGCAGCACGGAACCGAGCACTCATGTACCTGCCGCGTGTAATGTATAATGATGGTGTGTTATTGTTATGTAAATGATAATTTTGATGTGTTTGCTTGAATGAATTACTTGTTATGAAACAAACTGATAAATATGAATGGGTAGGGAGCCTTGGAGTTCAGACTCGGCTCAGGTAAAAACGAATGAGATAATGATTGAATGTCATGGTGGATTGTTAAGTGTTGTGAGATCCCTCAACTTAGTCCCACATCTAATACCTACTGGGAGAAGATCATGTTTATAAGTGGGAATGGACTATAGATCTTTAACTTTCAGGGTACCCATTTTAATGAAATGACTTAGCCCATTATGTTGCACTTTGGGCTGTGTCGTTACAAATGGTATCAGAGCCGACCTGGTTCCGTGTTAGATGGTGGGATGGACTAGGGACGTCGGCTAGGCTGCTGGTCATGGGCCAAAAAGGTTGTGGGCTGGGGCTAGCAACGGGCCAAGACTAGAAATGTTCGCTAGGCTGCCGGTCACGGGCCAAAAAGGACGTGGGCTGGGGCTAGCAACGGGCCAAGAATAGGCATTTCGGG